>JADRCG010008328.1:112646-127970 GCA_019844195.1 Rhabdomys dilectus
TCTCTCTCTCTCTCTCTCTCTCTCTCTCTCTCTCTCTCTCTCTCTCTGGCTGATGGCGAGTGCTGACGGCCCAAAAGAAACACACCGGGCCGGGAGTCTTATCTAAGCAGGAACTCAACTTCATTGCATCAGCCTCTTGCTTATATAAACTTAGAGCATAGGGAGGGGGATTTTTGGTGGGGTCAGATGACATAGGAGATGGGGAAGGATAGGAGGTGGGGAAGGGTGACAGAGGGTATGGGGTGACTAACAGGGCCAATGGCAAAGCTCTGCATCTGCAACGGTGGGGCAGAGGCAGGGCCAAACAGGTCTTGCTGAGTCACCCCAATACAGAAGTGACTGAGACAGGTCTCAAAACTCTTTAGGAGTTTTAAACTCTTCCACAAGGCCACAGAAACCTGAGCCAGGCTCATGTTTGTCCACAAGGCCCAAACCAGGCCCAAAATGGGACCCAACATATTTGTATCTGGCATCTGAGTTTTTCTAGTTTGTTATTTTCCATTGTCTCTTCCCCAACCCCTTTCAAAACTTTCAAAACCCAAGATCAGTTTCAAAACCACAGGTATTGCTTTTGTGCGCTGTTGTGTGGAAATGGAGATCAAGGTCAGAAACCAGGTAGTGTAGAGGCAGGTGTTCCATGGGGTGCTCCAGAACCTGGGTGTTACTGCATATGACCTCCCTCTTACTGTTCCTTCATCAGCTGTGACTGCGTTCAGCTGCATCCTAGGTCAAGGTCACTTAGCTGGTAAGAACTGAAGATCAAACATTTTATTCTAGAGAATATACTGCATATGTAAGTTTAAATATATATACATATCCTATATATATATAGCTTTCATATTCATATATGATATATCTATATCTATGTCTATATGTATAATCTTTTTTATTCAACCCTGGTATATTTTCTCTTCTTTTAATCATTCTTTTCTATATTTTTCTCTAGAAATTATCTTGACTCTTGGATGATATATTTATATATGTGTATCCCCTTTAAACCAAAGTTAGAGATAGTCTTCTGAAGCTTAGGGATAAGTATTAAACATGTTTATTGTATAAGTATCTTGTTTGAAATGCCTTTTATTGGAGAAAGTAGTCCCTTGGCTTGCCTTGGTTTTTTGTTTGTTTGTTTGCTTGCTTTGTAAATAAAAATGGCCCCTCTCATCTCTCTTTTCTGGTCAGATCAAATCGGGCGCTGATCAATGTCTGGATCCCTTCTGTGTTTCTCCGAGGCAGAGCAGCCAATGCGTTCCATGTGTATCAGGTAAGTTCCTGGGTTTTGTGCAGGCATCATGGTTGTGAAGCCATGGTGCTTTGCATGTTGGCACCATTTGTATATCTTCAGGAGCTGCCCTGGTGAGGCGGTGTGTGGCCTTTGGTCAGGCGGGAGGGTGTACATGGAGTTTCCTATTGTTGCCTAGTGCTGGTTTTGCTATTGATCTGTGTCTGTGACTTGATGGCTGTTTCTCTGCAGCACCATGCACTCAACATGACCCATTGCTGGTACCTGGGTTGGCATTGATCTCACTCAACCACATGTCTGAGAGCGGGAAGATGAGACATGATGCCCCAAATGAAGCCAGACTATGTTTTTGTTGTTGTTTTAAGGATCTTGGTATATAGCCTAGGCTGGCCTTGAACTTGCAAGTGTGTGGCTTACAGGTGTGTGCTACCATGTCCAGTTAGGTTACCCAATTGCGAAAGAAAGGGCCCTAGATGCCTGATAAGCAAAGAGTGCAGATATCTTCACTCAGTGCCTCACAATGTCTAATATCTGTTCACATGACTGCTTCAGGGTTCAGCTCTGCAAGGCTGCTACAATCTGGACATGGTCTGCAGCCACATTTGGGGGGATTTTAATGCTTGTGTTTAATTCCATATATAACATGGAGTTTCTGGTTGGTGTTTATAAACATTTTAGGAAGATTTGTGTAGTGTTTTCCGTGGCACTGATAATAGATAGAAGTGACATATTTAAATAATGGTACCACTGGCCATTGCTTATAAGATTTTTTAAATGCATATTATTTAGATTCAAGATAATTTCTAGAGAAACATATAGAGATAAAAAGAAAAGAAAAATATACCAGGGTTGAATAAAATGTAAACTCAAAGGTTTTAAAAGAAAAAAAAGTGGAAACTATTTATTCTGAGGTCCAACATGGTCTTCCCCAGAGATTTGAGCTTCCCAAGGGCTGGCAGCCATTGTAAAATGGAAATGCAATTGGTTATTTTGAGCAATCCCATTCCTAACAACAAGAAAAGATGCTGATTCCTCATTGGAAGCTAAAAAAGAAACCTCCTCATGGGACTTCACCAGTGAGGAAGGCTGGAACAGACCATCTTCCATTACACCCTGTGGCAGCTTTCAAAGGATCTCTTTTCAGGCAGCTAAGGGCATAATACACATGGCCCCATGCCTGTGAGGAGCCCTGTGCATCTTTCTCAGTAGAAGTGTTCTATCCCCCACCACAGCCACTAGACACACACAGCTGTTTAGATTGAATTTATTTAAAGTCAAATAAATTGAGCACATCTGCTCCTTGGTCACACTAGTCATGTGGTGCCCACTAGCCGTGCCTGTGGTGGCCATGTTGTCTCATTGGCCAGGATGTTGCTCTAAGGGCAGAAGCTTGCATGGGGCTATGCCCATTGAGAACTGTGCCTCCCAGGGAGGGGACAGCAGGGTCTCATATGCACTAGAAGTCTAGAAGACAGCACCTGGAGTTCAGATAGCAGAGCTTTGGGGCAAGCCTCTCCCACATGGTGCTTCTGCAAGACCCCTGGGTTGAGAACCACTGCTGTCCTGCTTCCAGTGTGGACATCTAACTCTCCGACATCACAGTGTGAGATTGTCATCTACAAAGTGTTGACCCACCATCATCACTGTTTTAGAACTCATGTGGCCTGTGAGCTGCAGGTTAGAGAGACACCTGTCTAGTCTCTGGAGATCACCTTTGTACCTTCCTGTCTCCAAATTACATAGCACAGGAGGCTCGTGATTGACACTTTGTCCAACAACAGGTGTCTTTTTTTTCACTGTGTTTATTTTTACATTTGCCTCTCAGTTATGACACAATTCTATTTTCCCATGTACCACGATGAGGTACAATTTCTTTAAAAATAAATTTTAAGTAAATAGGAAATGAGTCAGCTTAAAGAATAATACTAAATTCACAGTACGGAAAAGAGCATCAAGTCAAGGGTGATGCCAGGTAGGCTAAGTTAGTAATATAAATCGTCACTACCAGCCACAGGTCCCCTGCCCCACACTGATCTGCATGCTGTGGGAATTGGCTCCTTCAGTGCTCATAGCAACTTAGTGTGGTAAGACGCTCTTATCCGCGTCTCTCAATGAGAGAACAGATAGGCTAGCACATGCTTTAGCAACATGGCTTTTTAGCTCAAACTGCCAACCCTGCCAGATTTTTAGAGATCCAGACTTTACTATCTTAGCTACTTTCCTGGTACTGTGACTAAAATACCCTTGGAAAAAAAGCAACTTAGGAAGAAAGTATTTATTTTGGCTTACAGTTGCAGAGGGACATAGTCTATCAAGGAAGGGAAGATATGGTGGCCACAGCACGGGGTGGCTGGTCATAGTGTGTCCTCACACAGGTTGCAGAGGAGTGTTGCTGTGCTTTAAAGCTTCAAGGTCCACACTCAGTGACCCACTTCCTCCACCCAGACTCTCTCCTAAAGATCTCACAGCCTTTCAAACAACAAACATTCTGGAGCAAGTGTTCTGTGTGAGCCTACAGGACATAGTTTGCATTCAAATCACAACTCTGACTATAGGTAGAATCTAGCTCTTTAGAAACTCCTAGAAAAACAGCTGGGACAGCTGCCCTTATTCCTGCGTTTGAGTCACTGCAGGTGAAGGACTGTGTCTGTGGGGGATTCTGAGGATCCCAGGAGGCTTTGTGGGAGGTGAGAATTGATGGTGTGCTACCTTGATGCTTACTGTCATCTCATACATGCTCCGACCTCAGGCCCGTGTGTCAGACGAAGTGTGGTGAATCATGGGTTGAGGAACCTCCCCTGGGTCAGAATCAAGATCTGACCTTTTGCTGTCATTATCCTTCCTGTGGCACTCCCTACCCACACACCTACCTCATGGACAGATGCCATGGATTGGTTTTGGTTATGCAATCTCATGACCACAGTTGTCCAAAGCCTCTGTCCACTCTCTCATTTCCCCACCGCTCACTGTCCTTGCTGTCATAGCAGCTGGTACTGGTGACAATGTTCTCACATTCTCAGGGGACACTGCAGTGACTGGAATGTGGACTTGCTGAGCCCCCAGGGCCATGAGAAATGAGTGAGGGAGGACTTCCTTGGCCATGAAGTGGTACAGTTTTCAACAGATTCATGGTTAGGAAGATTTAACCAGTGATCCAGTTTATATTTCAAAAGCTTAAGGACACACCCTGTAAGCAGCTACAGTTAGAAGTGGACACACATCATGGGTCGGTATCAAACTTAACTCTTTTTTTCTTAGGGAAATCACATGCAGTAGATGACATAAGATCAGATCCCCAGTAGCATTGAGTGGGAGGTGTCAGGCTTCCAGGGTCCTCTGCTGTCCGCGACTGCCTCTGCACCCCACACAGCCTTTTTCACCCTGTAGAGCTGTGCACATAGATGTCAGGCCAGTGACCCGGCAGATAGGAGCTGACACAGCAGCTTGTTGCAGGTCCACTGTCTGCACAGTTTGTTCTTCTGTGCTCTGGTTGAGTGGTTACACTCAGGGATCATTTGTGAAGTGTGTGGAGTGAGTTGGGAAGTTGGGCCTGGGCCTGGACAAGGTGCAGCTGTGTAACTGCTAAACAATAGATAGTAGTGGAATGTCTTCAGGAGAGTCGGAAGCATAGCCAGACACTTTTGGGGGTGTGGGGGTAGGAGTGGACAGTAGGGACATGGACTTGTCACTGAGAGATCACAGGGTGAGGACAAGTGATGACAGCTTTGCAGGCAGCATGTCTGCTGAGGGGAAAGAGGCTGTAATGCAGGGACTTCATGGAGGGGCACAAGGAGGAACAAGGAGGAAGTGGGAAGCAGAGCTATCTTCATTAGCTTTTCTCATTGCTGTGACCAAATGCCTGAGAGAGTCAACTTAAGGGAGGAAGGTTTTTCTGGGTTCCTAGTTTAGTCCATCATAGAAGGAAGAGCATGGCAGTCACGATAGTGTTTGGTGGAGGGAGCTGGCAGTAGCTAGTCACACAGCTGTGGCAGACAGGAAGTCTAGGGCTAGGACTAGGAGAGCTAGGCTGTCACTTTTTGAGTCTCACTCGTAGTCACTTACCCTCTCCAGCTGTGCCTCCTGCCCACAGAGGTTCTACACCCTACCCATTCCAGTATCAACTATGGTACATAATTGGTGCCCTGCTCCAAACCTAAAAGGATTGCGGCTGCAGGGTGGCAGTCAAAGTTGCTGCCTTCAGGCTTCCCTAAATGTTCAAGCACATAGCCCAGGAGTCATTTTCCATTTGCTGGGGCGTGTCACTCCCAGCTGAAAAGAAGCCTTACTAAGGTGACCTCCCTAAAAGCTAACTTAGTCTTGACAGGAATGTAGCCTATGGTTGTGTCCAGCACACATTAGTTTCAGACTCAGATTCATCACTGTGGCATATGTTAGGATGGGGTCCTATAGTCAGAGGAGGAGTGTGGCAGCCCCCAGATTGCTCTGTCTCACCTTCCATTGTCTTCTCTCCCAGCACCTCAGCCTCCTTTCCTCCTTCCCTTCTTCCCTCCTTCCCTCCTTCCCTCCTTCCCTCCTTCCCTCCTTCCCTCCTTCCCTCCTTCCCTCCTTCCCTCCTTCCCTCCTTCCCTCCTTCCCTCCTTCCCTCCTTCCTGCTCTTTCCTATCCTTAGTCCTTGGCACAGAGAAAGTCTAACTCTTCAAGTACCCTGGACGGAGACTAGCAGGCTAGGTGGCTTCTTGGTGTGTCTCTCTCTCCCACTGTGACTTTAGGCTTTCTTGGCAGACCTCCTGACAGGAGAGGGACTTAGGTAAAGCTTTTGGGCCTTTATTTCTTCTGGCAGCCGGAACAGCACATGAATACTGCAGCACACAACCTGCTTGCTGTGAGCGTGGTCTCACATGCGAGCAGTGCTGTGTGGTGGGAAGATGTTTTCTTGTGTGATTACATAATTGCTCCTGTTAAAAATCACCTGCGATTTTTTAATAACTACTCTTGTACAGGTTTTGACCAGTGTTTGTTTAGTTGGTGATACCCTTGTTTTAAGGCAGAAGTACCTTTCAGTGTCATGTTTGGATGACTGCTGTAAACATGTCAAGGTTCCCTGGACTGACCCAGTGAGGACAGCAAAGGAGTCTCAAGCTACAATGCACATCAGACCTTTTCAGTTGCGGGAATTTTGTTGTTAATAGAGACTTGTATTGCTGGTAGAGTGGGAAGAGGGGGAGTTCTGTTTGGTTGTGCTCTTGGAGTATGTGATGTAACATCTACATAGCTTCTGTCCTCCATGTTTCAGGGGAGTTCCTTCCTTCTGTGTCTGCTATCATTTCTATTCCTGAGACTTGGGGCCTCCTTTCAGTCAGCTCAGAAGTCACCCCTCCTGCCCAGAAACAGTGTTTAGAAAACCTTCCTAAGCTTGTCTGATGTCTCCCTCATTAGATTGGTGTTTGGGTTGGGGAGGAGAGAGTTGTTACTGCTGGCCAGGGAGAGCGAGGGGCCAGGGACAGATGCTGCTCATAGTCCTGTGGCTGTAGGATAGCACCCATAGCCAAGTAGGCTCATCAGAAGCCCTGTGCCTGCAATCTGGGAGCTGGAGCTACAGAAGGAGTGTGGGTATTCTTTAATTCATTGTTCTTGTGCTTGTTCCCTGGTGGAGGTTTCCCTTTGGAGCTGGAATTCGGGAGCGGGAACAGTAAACCATTTCAAATGATCCTTACAGGTAGCCTAGTGGAGAAGATCCAGGCAGCAGGGTAAGTTCTATGAACTCAGTGTTATCAAGGCTCCTATTTTCTGTGGAGCTGCTGGGGACTTTTAGTTGTCCCACTGAACAGCCAGACTGCAGCAGATCTTGATATGCAGGTGCAGGCCAACATCCACTCACCTCAGCTGCCCTAGTGGAAAAGGCCCCTCTGTTCCGTGACTAGCTGACTCAATGTGGACATGGTACTTTCAGGATACGTATCTCCTAAAGCCACTAGTCCATGGGAGGAGGAGCTCTTCCTGGGCTCTCTATAGCTGGTAGAATCAAGACTAGAGACTAAAGACTTGTTTCCACCCAGCTGAGAGCAGTTACGGATGGCATCCACAGCCTCTCAGCCTATGCCGAGTAGCCCGACTACAGTGGGCATAGCCACTATGTTTAGGTTTCTGGTCTAACTTTTCCATGACTTTTAGATACAGAAACATATTGGCCAGGGCCTGCAGCCTCCAAGGAGACTCACTTAGATGGCTGATGCTCAGGTTTGTCTGTGTGCCAGCTGTCCTCTCTGGTACCCACTCTTTCCACTGATTCTTCAGACTTGTTGAGTGCTTGTAACAGGCCTGCCCTGACTGGAATGGTTTTCTTGTCCTGAGTGTTTTCCTGTCTAGTGTTAGCAGAGTGGTTTAATTTCCATGGAGCCCAGCAAAAGGGGAGGCCCACAAATCAGCTGCTATCAGCAGGCTTTCCCACGATCCTCTTTGCATACTGAAGGTGCCAGACTCCACAGCATGAGAATTTAGGTAAAGCAGGAGATTTTACGGCTGTCAAAATACAAAAGTTAGCGAAACACCTGGCTTTTAAGCATGTACTGGGTCCTGGGGACACAACAGTGAACATCCAAAATGCAGACTCACAGTGTTGTCCTTTATCATCATGCTAGGTCTTCTCAGCGTGGTTAGAAACTTCTAGAATAGTGCCTGCAGAGCCTTCTGCATGCATGGAGAGGACCCAGTTAGTAGAGCTGTTGCTGACATGTTCCTCTGAGGTACCCACAACTAGTGTAGTTGCTGTTTGAGTTACTCTGCACCCACAGGGTTGTCTGGGTAGACACATCATGGCATAATAGTCTTATGCTTATGATAAAAGTCTTTTTCTGGAGCTCAGTTTCTGGTGAGAATGTTGGGAATGGATGTGTTGAGGGCCTGAGTTCCACTGTGAGAATCCATCTAAAAATGCTGATGTGTGATGTACATTGTGATCCCAGTGCTGGGGAGGTGGAGACAGGTCCCTGGGGCTTGCTGGGCAATCGGCCTCACCTGCTTGATGAGTTCTGTGCCTGTGAGAGACTGCGTGGGAGGGGGAGATGAAACATCAGCTGACTTGTGAGTTACCCTCTGTCCTCCATATGCACATATACACATGCATATGAGCGTATGAACACAGACTTTCCTCTCCAGTCAAGAATTAAGAGCCAGGGCTGCCCTGGCCTCAGGGTAGATAAAATTCACATTAGAATTCAAGTAACTACCTGTCTCTTTCGTTGCTGTATGGGCTAAATTGAGCTGGATCCTGAAGCTTCTGGAACAGGTGCCATCATGACGCAGCTTCTAACCTGCTGGTGCCGTTGCTGCTCAGCCCGATGCTGATCCTAAAGTTGCAGGAGGCAGTGTGTAGGGCTGTCTGGAGGAGCCTGCGGCTGCTCAGATATCAGCTCCTAGGGTTTGTTTATGTGATGAATGCTTCCTGCAGGCATGTGGCACAGGGGTAATGATTATTTTATTTCTGGGTTTGAAGAAATAGACATGTGGTGGTGAATAAATGCCTTCTGGCTTGGGAAAGCTTCCCCATGGTCTGCCTTTGGACCTGGAGTGGTTCCAGCCTCAGGAGGCCTTCACATTGTATTAATCTCTGAGCCACCGCATTATACCAGGAGGGCTGGGAGCTTTTAAGTTTTGTTGTTTGGAGCTGGGCTTCAAAAGTCTTGGTTTCCTAATGAGGCATAGGAGGTGGAGCTCTTGCTCTAAGCTTTGCATCTCTGCCTCACTCCCTCGCAAATACAGAAAAGCATTTCAAGCCTAACCTTGAGAGGTTATTTCCTTGGGTTGACAGCCTCCTCCCAAGAGACTGTGAGTCCCAAGCTGTGTGCCAGGCTTCCCAGCAGTGGCGACTGTCAGACTGCTCTACCGTCTAGAGCTAGGAGAGGCAGCCTGACTTGGCAGCCATGTGGAAACTGTTTTCTAGGGGCAGAGAGACAAGGCTGTGGAAAATGTGTCCTATGCTGATTGGCGTTCCCAAGGACATTGTGATGCTTACAGTCCAGGAGTGGCACAAGGAATCTCAGCTCTAGGATCTGAATGCTGCTGGCTCAGCTGACAGGGTCAGGTGTAGAGCAGGGAGCCCAGGAAAGGTATGGAGAGAAACAGGTATTAAACACCTCAGAAGAAGAAGCCAAAGGGAAAATGGGCATGTGACTTAGCAAAAGGAAGTCATCTGGTGGAAAGTTTCAGTGACTGAGTTGTCACCAAATCCACCCCTTCCATTCCTACTTTTGCACTAATGCATTTATGAAGAAAGGACAGGGGGAATGTGAACAAGGCCAGTGATGTTTACTAAGCCTTTCATCTATACAAGTGCTGTTCACCACTTCTTGATGAGAGCAAGTGTTGTCACATATGAGAAAGTTGATTAGGTACATGCCAAGGTCCCACAGCAGTGAGGAGCTGAGCTGAGCTGGGCTGGGTGTCTGGGAGGAGGTGGCTTCAAGTTCTACATTTTCTAGCAGAAAACTGTGTGTGTGTGTGTATGTGTGTGTGTGTGTGTGTGTGTGTGTGTGTGTGTGTGTAGTGGGTGTTCATGCTTTACAGGTGTGTCCACATATGTCATGTGCATGTGGACATAAGAAGACAACCTTAGGTGTTACTCCTCAGGAGCCTTCCACTTTTTTGTGTTTGAGACAGGGCCTGTCCTTGACCTGAAGTGTCACCAAGCTGGCCAGCCTACTTGGATTTCTCAGTCTCCTCCTCCTATCTCATGGGTATTTTGATTGCAGATACACACTGCTATACCTGGCTTTTTTGTGTGGGTTGTGGGGTTCCAAACTCAGGTCCTCACATTTGGAAGGTGAGCACTTGAGCAGCTGAACTATCTTCTTGGCCTGAGCTCCCAACATTTTTTGACTAAGCTCTGTAGTATAAATTATTTAAAATCCCAGCCCAGGGTTTCTACCCCGCCTTTGGTTATTGTGTTCCAGTATGAAAGACACACTCACAGCCCTTTTATGTTTAATAAACCTTAAGCAGCATAATAGCTGGGCAGCTCCTGCCCTCCGTGCTGTCAGACTCTATTTTCCTATCAATAATCCTGAGTTATTACTATTTACTATGCTCCATCTGGGTTGCTCTTAGCTCCAATTGGGCAGCTCTCTGTTTTTTCTTTACTTGAACTCTGAGAACACTGACAAGAAAGTCCTTTCTTTGTTTTTATTATTTCTTATGTGTGCATGGTGTGTGTGTGTGTGTGTGTGTGTGTGTGTGTGTGTGTGTGTAAGTGCGCACATGCTGGAGCACACCTGTAGAGGCCAGAGGACAACTGTGTAGAGTATTTCCTGTACTACATTGGGTTCTAGGGATCTAACTCAGGTTGTTGGGCTTGAGAAATGAGTACTTTTAACACTTGGGTCACCTCTCAAGCTCTGAACAGAAAACTCTAATCACAGCTGCAGGAGTAGAAGAAGGTCACACACCCAGACTCTGTTAAAAAAAAATTATATCATGGAATCTTTGGGAAACTTCACTGTTGGGAGAAAATCCATATCCAACCCAGCTATTCCTCTGGGTCTGGCTGAGCCAGGGGCTCCAGCAATCCCACTTCGTTTACAGGCTCCTTTGGAATCTCTGTTCTCCCCTGATGCTCTTCTGGTCCCCCAAACACTCCCAGGTTTGAGAAGTTGTCCTCACCACCTTCTCCCCCTTGCTTTCTGCCACGTGTTCTTGCTTTATCTTCTTTACAGTGCTTGTTCTTTCTGACACGTTTAATTTGCTTATGTGGTTGAATACTGTTCACTGACTCTACTAGATGGTCTGTAACCCCTGATTTCTTTCCCTAGGGCCTTGATCAGTTCATATCACTAAATATTTATTAAATGAATAGATAAGCAGACATGCACAGGTGAAACTTGGGTTGCATATGTCCAAATTACAGGTTAGATGCATGGTGGGAAGGATTTGATTTTAAAAGGATGACAGTGTATTCCTCAGCAGCCAAGCACCATTGTATATCTGATCTCATGTTGCAATAGGGCCTCCCTTTATGCTTTTCCTTCAGACATCAAGGGTAGAGTACAGGGCTCTTCTGCTAGCACTGGGTTGTGAGACCTTCCAGGGTCAGTTTGCCTACTCTGTTTTGCACAAGATGTTTTTTGTTTAGCTGTTCTCAAATGCATATTTTACAAAGAAATTGAAAGTGATAATTTAATTGAACAGATAGGTTTTATCTCTTGACTGTGGTTATATCACAGAGATGACAGTGTTCTGACGTGGGAAGCAGGGACTCCCAGACATCGAGAATCTTACTAAGCAACCTTCTATGATAGGCCCAGAGACTTTGGATATCTGCACATTATGACTTCTGGCATCTAAATATCTTACTTGGCATTATGAAGCAGGAATTGTTTAAGAACCTAGGGGCTAAATTAAAGTTGAAGGTACAGGGAAACTTGTAGATTATAGCAAGAAGGAGTTGGAAATGCTTTAACTTACTCATGAAACAGACTTTGGTGCTTGAGAGGAGGTCTCACCTTTGGGCCATGTTTCAATGTCTTCTTTCTTTTCTGTCTGAAACTCTGCAGCAAGGAGAAAGGTATACTAAGTTCTTGTTACTAAAGGGTTAGATTTAGTGAAGGAAAATCTATCAAACCATGTAATGAGACAGGATAGCAATTGTGACAAGCATGTGCACAGAAAAATAGATGTGCAAGCTATCCATTCATCCAGTAGAACACTAGGTAGCACCTGACTGTGGCAGTAATAGGGGCACTAATATGGATGAGTCTCCTAAACAGTGCTGAAAGTCAGAGGTATGACCAAAGAAGACCAAACCCCACCAGGTGCTCTCATCCTCCTAAACACAGCTGTTCACACCGTGAATCATGACCCATATGCAGGGGTCACAGGGCTGACTCTGAGAACCATGAGAAATTTGGCAACAGGGAAGTACCTGTGAATAGCACAATGACTGAAAATTAATTCCGAGCCCAGCATATAATGAGTCCAGCATGTTTCTGGCAGCATTGCCTGTTGTATACACAGCTTCATGTGTCTCAGCTTTGAACACACAGCAAGCATGTCTGCGTTGTGTGTATCACCATGTCATACAGCACCACTTGATGCTGGAACACTGCTGAGACTGCAGCCTGTTGTATGTTAGGAAGAACAGTACTTTCAAGGTACAGAGAAGGTGTTCAGCACTCATAGATGCATAGAGGCTTCATTCAGAAAGACTCAACAACTCCCTCCCAAAATCCTCAGTATAAATTATATCTTTGAATTGTATTGTGTTAGAATGTTTAATTTCAAAGATTGCTGCTTGGGTTGCTGATGTGTGTTTTATGAAGAACCCTTAGGAATTTTGGGTTGAAATTAGGATTTTCTAATAATTTCTGAAATGACCCTTGTCCTGCTTCTACCATTCTATATGGTATATTTATGCCTGGTCTTGTCAGTGTTGATAGTCATAATAGCTAAATATTGGTCAACTCTGAAGAATGTTGAAGATATTCTAGGTGCCGCTCTATTGAACATTCAGGCAGGATTCCATGCCTTATGTAAATGCAGACAGGACATCCGTCTCATTAGCATTGCAAGTTTGATTTTTTCTTTCACAAATGGGAAGACTTTATGTATATTAAAGAATAAATGTTTTTAAATAGGTTTTTAAATTATTTCTTGCAAATGTTTCATCTGTAAGCCTATGTTATACACCTGCATGTTTTGGGTCATGTAGAAAAATCTCAGCCAATAAGTTCTGCAGATAGAGAGCTTGGGAAGGCCGCCATTATCCAAGCTGGCGGGGGGGGGGGGGGGCTGCTGTGCTGTCTCAGCAGGGAGTGAGTGAGTACAGTGGGGAGGCTCAGGGAAGGCACCAAGACCACAGCACCAACCCTTGGCATTGGCTAGAGACCCGTTACAGTTGCAGTGTCCTAGTTGTTTCTCACTTTAATACTCCAGTAATCAGTTGCTATGGGCTAGCTTCTGATGTTAGGACAAGCAACCCTCAGATCCTCTCAGCTTACAATGGTTTTGTTACAAGTCTATTTCCAACTCGGGCTCTACCCCCAAGGGTCACTGTATGTGTGTCACAAGGTCTCCCTGCCAGCATTTTAGAGCTAAGGAGAAGTCTTTAGCTGGTGCATCCTGTTGTCATGGTGAAGAGAGAAAAGGAGTTGGCAAGCCATGCTTAGGCATTGGAAGCCTCTGCTCAGAAGTGACAAAGTAGCATCTCTCCACAGAACTCATTATACTAGTCATAACAAGCCAGGATCTTCCAATGGGGAGGGCTTTCCAGGAGGGAATCTAATCTAATATAATCTACCTCAGCAAGGATGCTTACTGTAGAAATATCACAGAAGATGGGTAGATATTATTTTGCCATTAAATAGAGTTGTAGATATCACACACTAGTGTGCAAAGTTATTTATTACACATATCAAAATGAAAAAAAAAACAGATGAAGAATTTATAGTCTACTCCAAGTTTTTCAAAAGTAAAGGAAATGCATTTAGTAGCATAGGAAATTAAATGGGAAAATGGAACTGTGTGTGTGTAGCTTAGATGGAGGAGAATCCATTTGACAGGCCGACCAACTGTCAGCACATGGGACTTCAGACCACCTGAGTCACACAGAGTGATTTCTCGTTTTAATAACAGCCTGGATTTGAATGTTAAAACCGCCTCCCTTTAAATGTTAGAAGCTAACAGGCTTTTTAAAAAGCAGTATGATATTTGAGTTTACAACAGATAGGAACCAAAATATTTCCTCTGACTGGTGAGTTTGTGTGGGGTCTCCACACTATATTTTATTCAGCTTCATTTTCTTACTTTATCCTCAAACTAGTTACTTTTTTAAACAAAAAATAACAAAGGAAAAAAGCTACTAAGCAGTTCAGAATGGTAGCTCATATGTGTATTCCCAGCACTAAGGCTGACATGGACACAGGAAGTTTGCTATGAGTTCAAGGCCAGTCTGAACTACATAGTAAGTTTCAAGTCTGCATGGGCCAAAAAGTGAGACTTTGTCCCAAAATCAGTTAACTAATTCAGTCAATTTAATTATTTAATGAAAGGTGAGAATACTTTTGCTGCAAGATTCACTGTGTGAATGAATCTCTGCTCAGTTGATCATGGTGGTTAATTAAGGAGGAAGTGTGATCTTGGCAGAGCTTTGGTCATACTTGTGCTCTGTAATGAAGAGAAACCCAAGGACCACTCTACGCCCACAGTCATGAAAGGCAGAACCAACCACAGTGAAGAAAAGGGAGGAGGTCCTCAAGGGCTTACTGACACAGCATCAAGTGACTCTGTTGACACACAGCCACATGTGTCCTCCTGGAAAGGGCTGGGAAGGCCCTGGAAGAAGCCAGTTGATCCCCGTAGCAGTGACTTAGGAAACTCAGGCCTGTGACAGTGTGTTGGCGCTGGTGCAGCAGTGTAGCCCCTGCGGCAGCTCCCCACCAGGTGGGCCTTCTTCCTGTCAAGACAGAGGCAGCCTGTGGAAGGGGTTGTGAATGGGAGTGGAGGAGGAGTTTAGATTTAATATGCACTGTTGAATATTCAGGTTCCTTTTCCTTTCTCACACAAATCTAACCCCATTCCTTAGCACCGTCGTGCAAATGTGATTGGTCCACATTTGCAGCCTTGCCACTACACCAAACACATAATCAAAACAAGATTTTGAGCTGCAAATAAGTTTAATAGAAAATGAAATTAGTCACTTTAAAAAAATCAACAAAGACAATTTGGACATTTGAAAGTCTTGGATTAGCCTCAATCAGCCCCCAGCAGTGCCTGTTCCCAGCATGGAAATCAGGTAGGGTGCAGCCCTTGCTGGCAGCAGACAATTTCTCAAAAAGAAGAAAAGAAAAACAAGTGTTAAAACTGTCAAAATTAGTGTGTGGTTGTCATACAGAAATTGGGGAGTTAGAGGAACTGAAAGAACCCAGCTCTCTACCAAGACTGCACTGCACCTGCAGGTCTCTCCATTCCCTTCCTGAGATAGTCTCCCTCATCTGTGAAAATCTGTACCCTTCTTCTTAACATAGAAATTGCCTCACCATGCTGCACCTCGTGTCCAGGTCACCGCTCCCAGTGTGTATGTGATGCACTGGGGTGATGGAGCACGGTTCCTTCCTTGTGTGTCCAGGTCACCG
>JADRCG010008328.1:135781-148171 GCA_019844195.1 Rhabdomys dilectus
GAGGAGAGGAGAGGAGAGGAGAGGAGAGGAGAGGAGAGGAGAGGAGAGGAGAGGAGAGGAGAGAAGTAGAGGCAAGCCATCAGCCATGAGCGCATGGAGAGAAGGGGGAAGGGAATAGGGAGGAGGGCAGGGAAAACAAGAGCAAGAGAGCAAGAGAGAGAGAGGAGGGGCAAGCAGCCCCTTTTATAGTGGGTCAGACATACCAGGCTGTTGCCAGGTAACTGTGGGGCAGAGCTTAGACAAAATGCTAACAGTCAGTGTATGGAGAGGAACCTTGGGACCACGAGGTGCATAGCAGCCTATGCCTGGTCTCTGTAAGGAAGGCAATCTCTAGCCACATATCTGAAGTACTAGGCAAAGAGAGAAAGGGGCAAGGGAGGCTGGCAGTCAGGATGCAGGTACTGCATTGGTCAGCTGATATGTTCTTTTTACCCATGTGATTCTGGTGCCTCCCAGGGATAGCACTTCAGCTGCCACCATCTGTAACTCTGACTAAAAGCACCCTTTTCCATATTAGGCAGAAACGTACTTGCCAGCACATACACATTGTACGATAGATAGATAGGCCTTCACCCATCTGGGAGCACTCGTACCTGGCACAGCCATGCTGGCTTCCTTGGCTGTACACAGCTCTGCCCTTGAGCTCAGTCCACCCACTGTCAGGTCCAGCCCTGCTCCGTGCGTTCCTTGGTGGTGGCAGCCACAGGGCCTGAGACTGAACCAGTAGTCTGACTCTGCCTGAGGCAGGTGCTGTAAGAGAGCCTTGGGGGCTCAGATCTGCTAGCTTCTTCCTTTCCTTCTCTTTGGATATGTGGCTTCAGGACAGTGGCTGCTGATGCATGTCCCCACAGTTCCCTACAGACCCTTGCATCCTTCCATCCCCATCATGTGCTCACCTGACTCAAACCTGGTGGAGCTCTGCACTCTCTCCTCTGTTTTGTCTTCTTCTTGGTCCTATCTGTTCCTTTTGTTTTCTTGGACCCACTCATTCCTTTTTCTTGTTGGCCTCTCTGCTCCGTTCTATAGACCCCTCTCACTCTGGCAGGCCCGGGCTTCTCAGGAATCATCTGATGCTCAGTGCCTTTGAGATGGATTTTGAGCCTAGCAAACAAAGGAATGAATGAAAAAAATGAGAGGGGGAGAGGGGATGGGGAAGGGGGAGAAAGTACTTACTTCATTAAGAAGGAGCTTTAACTGGTGACCCAAGCGAGCCATTTCAGCTGGTGAAAGGTGGCTCAGTGCAGACCTTCTCTGTAGAACTTCTCGTCGGCTGCCTCTTAGCTTCTTTCCTGCCCTTTCTACCCTTGCTTATATATCATCCACTGGGTGCTAACTGGACACAAACCCTCCAAGCTTGGGGAACTACACAAGAGTGCCTGGTGCTTCCACTATGTAGATAAGTATCAGAACTGGAGGAATGAAGTGCTTTGTGAGCATGTGCAGGGAGTGCTAGCCATCTAGCTGGGCAGACTCCTCACTCTTCCCTCACACACCCTGTCAGCTGGAACTCCAAAGCATGCAGCTGGGATGGTGGCTTCTCTTTGAGATTCTATGCCTCTTGGTTTGTTTGTCCACTCATTGAGTGGTTGATTGATTCATGGCACTAAGGATGGAAGTCAGGACCTTGTACACACTAGACAAAATGTGTACTCTGCCCCAGCTGTACCCCAGTCCTTTCTCCTTCCATTCATTGAGACAAGGAAATGCCTTTCAGCATCTTGAACATACAGCACAGTCAGTAATTATTGCTTATTATCAGGTGGCATATTGAACATATTAACCTCCTTTAATTGAACGGGTAATTTAGGATTGATCCAGCCTTTAAGAGGCACCATTATGTGCTCACTGAGCAGAGAAGAAAGTCAAAAGAGATCACCAAGAACATTTGTCACAGCGGTGCTAGTGGCACTGTTCCAGTTTACAATAGACAACTGTGGACGTGACTCCTTGCATGCTTCTGTGGGGTGGAAGGGTCCTGGAGACTATCCTCTGATTCCCTTGGAAGTTGTGGCACTTTGCTAAAGTTAAATCACAGGACCCAGAAATGGGAACTGGAATGCTATGGCCATGGAAGAACAACAAAGCACAAAGTCAAAATGTTTCTGCAGTCAACACCAGAAGAAACAAAATGTGGCCACACTGTGTTCCCAGAGCCCATGTGTGCTTTGCTCTGTCATCCAGTAAGTTGTTGATTGCCAGGTGTGTGTTGAGTGCATACTAAGGAGCACAGCCATCCCCCTGCCTCAGTCATAGACACTGTGAGCGAGAGCCAGGTGAGATGGATGGCCTTAAGATCTGGGGAGCCTGACTTCTCAGAGGCTGTGTCTACTGAGCATGTGCTTGAATAGGCTGCACTGCTGTGGGCTTCCTTCAGGCTGCCTCAAGCAGCAAAGCTATCATGTGGCAAGCATTAGGTCAAGCCACATGATAGCTTTGCTGTCCATAGGACAGGATCAGCCACGTATGGCAATTGCTTGTGTCCTGCCTCTCACTAAGGAGCAGTCAGCACCTTTGTCCCCTTATGGTGGGCTTGCAGTGCTTGCCCATCTGTGGTGTGCATGCATGTGCATGAGGCACTTACACACTGAGCACAGTATGTTCTCTGACTCCCTGAGTCCAGTGACAAACCAGTCAGTACATTTGATCACCGACAGTGTTCATAGTGGCCCTATGTACTAATGTGAGCCATCAGGCTAGCGGGATGGGAGGTGGTTCCTGAGTTTACCACCCTGTTCTCTACCCCTGCCTTTGTCATATCTTAGAACCTCAAGCTTTATTCCACCTGGATTCTCTCTCCCTCCCTATTCCTGACCCAAGCCAGCTTTTAAGTCCCAGTGAATGGAGTGTCTCCTCTTCCCTGTCCCCATGGCTTGCTTGTTTGTTCCTGTGTCGTGGGGTCTTTGGCCTGGATATGTGCAAGGTCAAGTGTGGTTTTGAGTCATTTACTGACTCCTCTACTTAGTGGCAGTTGACCTCAGACAAATAACATGAGAATCAAGTAAGTAACCTAGAGACTCTTAGAGCCAGTCCTGATTGAACTATGCTCTCAGTGTGAAAGAGATAATTCCCTCTGCTTTATTTCACAGGGTCTGTGGATTCCTGTGATTTGTCTTTTAATGGAGCAAGGTTTAATGTTTAAATGAATACTAGAAACCAGCACCATTCCCTCACAACTTTGACTCCCAAAGTATTGGGATGGTTGAATCCAGCCTGCAGAGGCATAAAAAGTGTGGTCTTTGGGTGCATTTCCACCTTGCTTTCTCCTGTCAGTTGGCACAAACACACATTAACAGGGATCCTGAAATCCCTGTTACATGGAATACTAAGAAAATATAAATTACACACTTTCCTGGCTCCCAGCAGGGAATGACAACTTTAAAGACCAGTTCTCACCTCTGCTCAAATCTCTGTTTTTTAACTATGGAAATAAAAGCCCAGAAAAACCACTGGACAGAATAGAGATTGCACAATTGGGAGGGAGTGGTATTCACTGGCAGCTGGATTGCTTGGCTCAGAAAGTAAATCAGTTTCATCTTGTTAGCACAGGAGACCAGTGGTCCAGGGCTCTAATTGGATGCATTTTGAAAACTGCCTGTCTGAGCTGAGTGCAGCTTTGTGTGTAAGGCATTCATGCTCCAGTCTTCCAGGTGCTTCCTGAGGTTGCTTTCATGATGTAAGCTTTAGGGTACTTCATTTTACTGAACAAAAGCTAAAACAACAACCCCACATGAGAAAGCCTGCTGCTCTCCTCTCCACTGACCCTGTCAGAGGGCCCTCATTGCTGGCATGCTTGTCAGGAGGGGAGTGAGAAGGGCTCTCGACTCAAGATTCATGGTTATGACATTAGTTATTCTTCTCATTGCTATGACTAAATACATCACAGAAGCAACTCAGGGGACAGTTGTTTGGCTCCCAGTTTCAGGGCAGGTACAGTGGCATGAGTATGAGGCAGCTGCTCACCTGGCATCTACATTCTGGATGCAGAGATGAAAACTCGTGTTCAGCCTGCTTCTTGTTTTCTCAGTCTTAGACTCCAGCCCGAGGCATGATGCCACCTGTGCATTTAATGTATATCTCCCACCTCAGTTAATTTACTCAATAAAACCCCTCACAAACTTTCTCAGAGATATGTTTCCTAGGTAATTCTAGCGCCTGACAAGCTGACAATGTTAACTCTCAGGGCATCTAAGATGAAAGCTCCCCAAGTGAAGTGAGAGTGACTGAGACCACCATCATGAAAAGCTAGCTCCTGGGCACGGTGAGCACCAGGCAGCAGCGGTGATGCCGTTAACCCATTGGATAGGGGGATAGAGATGTTGTTACATAAGCTACTCAAGACTGTTAGCTTGCTCCTTACAAAACCAACATTCCTGTGCAGGTGCACCTCCCTTCAGAGGTCTCTGCAGTCACCCTGCTTATTTCTTGCTCCAAGCCCCAAGTCACTGCTCTCATTTCTACTACTGTGTCCTTCTTGTGGTCACAATGGAGACACTGGCATTTGTCACTGCTTAATATGGCTCAGCAGTAGAGCACAGGGAAGGACCCACAGCCCACAGGAGCAGGTGAATGGCTAAACCTGTGATCTGTTTGTCCAGTAAACAGACAGCTGAGGAGGAACTGGGTAGCCACATCGGGCATCAGGTGTCAGAAATAGCAAGGCAGCTGCCATTTTAAATTGAACATTTGCCCTTTTTTCAATGGGATAGGGAGGTGTATCTGCACCCTCCAACTTGGCATCATCTGTCCTTGAGTAGGAGAGCTCCAGGCATATTGACTGCTGGACTTATTCATCTAACTCTCCCACTGCCCAGTGTCCCAGCACTAAAGTCTGGTCCTGATTATTCCCTGCCACATCCCTACATGTTAGTCTCATGAGCATGGATTCCAGACCTGCACTGTGATAGGAACTGAGGCTCCTGGCTGCCTGCCAAGCTCATGCTTCCTTTTCTTAGATGGCAGTGTTCTTGGTGCTAAGAGATGAGGTGGGGTTAGGAGTCTTTGTAACTGTGTGCCACTATGTAGTAGTGGTGCTGTAGTCAGTAGTGGCTGGCCATTTGTCCAATTGATCCTCTCATGAGCTAGGGGCTGCCTGAGTGTGGCTGTATCCTGCTCAGTGATATTCACTACTCAAGATGCCCTAAACCACAGCCTCTAAGGTCTGAAAGGCCACTATACAGTGATTGTATCACTACATCCAGGATGCTCACAGACAATCTGGCTTTGCTGGCTGCCTCCTGCCCTTTCTTAAATAGGGCATAATGTGTCATTATGGACAGCCACCCACATAGTCTTTCTGGGTTTGCTTCTAGGAAGGACCGGTTTCCAGGTATTGGGTTTTGGGAAGTTCATGCAGACCCTCCCTTTTGGCATCTGTAAGATGAAATAATTGCACCTACCCCATGAAATAGTTAAAAAAAAAAAAAACTTAAGTGAGATACAACATAATTGAGGTACTTCCTAGGCGTGTGGCTGAACCTTTCTGAGACTGTTTCCTTCAGTGATTCTCAGCAAGGGTTGGTTTTGTGCCCAAGGAGATGTCTGAAGACAGTTTTGGTTGTTACAGGGGGTATTAGTGATCCCAAGGAATCCCATGAAGGGATGTTGTAAATAACCCACAATGCATATGAATCTACACCATAAAAAAATTACCCCATCCAAAATATAACAGCACTGAGTCGGGAGGTGCTGAGAGTCCTCTAAAGGACTGTGGAAGGATGCTGCTGATAACTCTGGGCTGAGCCATCTAGAAAGGCTACGGACATGGGCACGTGGAGGCAATGAAGCTTTCTCATAGCATCCCACACCCTGCTTGGAGGCAAGTGAAAGACCATAGAGAAGGGAAGGTCAAAGGCAGTCTCTGGAGTGCCCAGCCAGGCTTCGAGGTGCCAGCTGCTTCACTTCCCCATCCTACAGTGGCACTGAGGTGGGAGGAGGGTACCTTACCTGGGAACTGGCTCCTGTATCTCTCCTTAGTATAGCTGTGCCGGTGCCAGGCTGGCAGTGAGGATGTGGTCAGAGTGGTTAGGATGGGCACGGCTGGCCCTGCACTCACAGGCCTATCATTCAACGTTGAGTGTTTAAATAAAACAATCTTATTCTGATGTTTGCTATCATTTTTTAAAAATTGTTTCTGGGTCCTTTTGTGCTGCCTTGACCTTGGAAATGGCCTTCATTTTTGCAAGTGGCTTGAGTTTTATCCTTCCTGAGGCCCCGGAGGACCTAGACACAGGAGATCCTGAAAAGTAAAGCCCAGATCACATGACCCAGAGGCAGAATGTGTTCCCTATACAGGTACAGACCCCCAAGGCACAAACAGAATTCTATAAACATTCTGAACCCCAGAAAGCCTCTATCTGATGCAGTATGGTTAAGCAGAGCCCTGTGTTCTCATGTCCCCAGGCCCTATTGCCTTGTGATGTAGCTAGGAAAGGAAGCGAGAGAGTTGGTGTCATTCCTCTCTGGACCAGCATCCCTCTGCACTCTGGGAGGCCTGCTCATTCACTGGCTCAGCTGTTTTTCTCCTACACCAAAGCCACCAGTTCATAGAGACCCTCTTTCTTACTGGGACCAGCAGCCAGCTCAGGGGTCAGAGCTGAGTCTTCCTCAGTGGCTGGTGAAACTTTAGTCTACATCTGGAATTTTCTTTTTTTCTTTTTTCTTGTTGTGTGTATGTTTGCATATATACATATATATGTACATGTACATATACATTCTCATACACTTGTGTGGGGTCTGAGGATACCCTTGGGTGTTGGTTCTTGCCTTGCACTTGATTTGATCCAGGGCCTCATTAGTGTTTTTCCACTTGGTGTGTAGACTAACAAGATTCTGGGATTATCCTGCATGTGTCCCTCATCTCCCCATGGAAAATGTAGGGTCTAGGAAGACTATTCATGTCTGCCTCCAGGCTCCGGGGATTTGAACTCATGTCCTCAACTTATGCAGCAAGTGCTTTTACTCACTGAGTAATTTTACCAACTCTACATCTGGAGTTTTGTAAAGCACCCATTGCTCTTGTCCTTGTGGACTGGGCCGTTCAGTCTCAGGCCTGTCCTAGCCAAGGCCAAGGCCACTTCTTGCCTCATGCCCAGTGGACACCAGCATCAGTTGTGGCTGTGACTAACCTCTAGGTGGCAATGGCTGCCTGCTCTGTAGGCTCCCTTACCATCCCAGAAAGAACTCTCTTCCTGCAGCACAACAGCCAGCACGCCTGAATCTCCCTCTGTAAGGTTGGGTGCTGGTTAGCACCCTTTCCTCTCTTTGTCTCAAACGATAACTTTCAAACTTCTAATTTTCAGTGTGTGAGTGGCAGGTGACCTC
Source organism: Rhabdomys dilectus (assembly GCA_019844195.1). Lineage (NCBI taxonomy): Eukaryota > Metazoa > Chordata > Mammalia > Rodentia > Muridae > Rhabdomys > Rhabdomys dilectus. The sequence goes on from JADRCG010008328.1 coordinate 143,102, forward strand.
ATCCAGTGTATTGTATAAACTGTGCAGAGGGCTAGGGGAGGGTCCCACAAGATCCCTTCCCTGGCAGACACTACCAGCATGGGCAGACGTGGCTTCAGCAGGTAGGTACCAGTAGGGACTGCTGCTTCCTGCCCACATCCTTGTCTTCCTCAATCCCTCTCTCATCCATTCATCCATCTCCCACCAACTACCTCCAGGGATGTGGAGCTGCCAGGAGCACCAAGCACCAGTCCTTTCTCCTAAGAGCTTGTTGTCTGGTAGAGGTCAGAGGCATTTGCACAGCCACACATGCAGTTGGTGTTAGTGTGCCCATTTGTTCATTCACTTTGAAAGGCATCCATTGAACATCTGTCACTTACCAGGTATGGCCAGGGTTCCAGGCTGTGGAGAATCAAACTTGTAGATTGGCGTTTTAGAAGAGAGAAGGCAGAAGTCTCAGTAAATAAATATTCATGGTGCTAACTCATGAAGCCAAATGGAAGATAGGGAGTGACACAGAAGGGATGTTGGGTGGGGATGCCACAAAAGCTTCTGCAGGCTGGTGGGAAGTAGATTTGTGAAGAGCCATGGGAGCCAAGTGGGCTGAGTTTAGGGAGTGTGTAGGGTTTTTAGGCCAGCTGAGGATGGAAAGGCCTGTAGCATAGAACCCCTGTATGTAGACATAGGCAGAGAATGCCTTAGGAAGAATGCCTAGCAGGGGAAGGAGAGCCCAGGGGTCTCAGGGAACTACTTAGCCTAGGCATGAGCAGGACCTGGGCCTAGGCTTTCAGGGCTGCAGAGAGGGGTGCTGAGGCAAGCTAGGGTGAATGAGGTTGGTGCTAACACAGAACTCTATTATTATATCTGGGCTCTACCCTGGCATACAGGAGCAGACAGGGATCTGCTGTGCTTGGCTTTAGCCAGAGAAACTCTGCTTTCCTCTTTTAAATGTTAGATATACATATAGGCCATGGTTTGAAAGGGATTTGGTTGCTTGGAAACATAGGCATTGAGGTAGGACATTTGAAGATTTCTGAAGCTAAAGGTAGCTGTTAAATGCATGGCATTTTTTTTTCAGAGTTGGCTCTCTGGGCCTTAGTTTATTCATCTGCAAAATGGGGATAGCGGTTGTCCTTTGGGGTGTGTGTGTGTGTGTGTGTGAGTGTGTGTATGTGTGTGTGTGTGTGTGTGTGTGTGAGAGAGAGAGAGAGAGAGAGAGAGAGAGAGAGAGAGAGAGAGAGAGGGAGAGAGAGAGAGAGAGAAAGAGAGAGAGAGAGAGAGACAGTTTCATTTCTCATCCTTTTAGCCCAGGAGAGAGTTTCATAGAGAGAAATGGAACTCATTCAACAAGATGGATGCTGGGAAGAAGACAGTGTAAACACAATAGATATAAGCTTCGTGCTTCGAGATTCACAGACCTGAGTAGAGCCACCACAAGCAAGTCTTGAAGCCTCTCTGAGCCTTGGTCTCTCCTGCATCATTCTGTTAGGATTAAATGAGACATGGGTGAAGTAGGTGTTTTGTTTATCTTTTTTTTTTTTCCTGGAGAAGATCCATAGGCATATTGAGGTTTTCTAGAGGGATTTTGGCCCAGGGAGAAGAGAAAATTTCTAAACTCTCGACTAGGAGAGGCACATCTGGGTGGACCAGGGCTCTTTGTTTGGCATCTCACCTTCCAGGGTCTTGCAGAGAAAGTGCCTTGTTTCACCTTCAAAGAAATGCTGAAATGTACTTGCTAGAGTCAACTCTGATTCCTGAGGACCCTCGGCTATGCGGTCATCCTTTGGTGGCCCCTGGTGGACATCAAACAATGCCTTTCCCCTTTTCTTTTCCTATGAACTTCCCATCCCACTCTTTAACTGGACTTCACTCCCTTGTGGAATTCCTAATGTGAGTCTGGCAGATGTGTCCTTCAGGATACCACCGTGCCATCAGAACTGCTCTACAAGGACACAAGTAGTGTCCCATTGTGTAGATGCTAGTAGTTTATTCCAGGCCTCCAGCCTGGTGATGGGACCAGAACGTAACTGAGGCAGCAGTGAATCCTATAGCTGGGATTTACCTTTGCTCTTCACTCCTCCCCACTCATGGGAGTGCCAAGTCAGCAGGCTGGACATTTGAAGGCTCAGAGGGTCTGGAGGATGGCCCACTAGAGTTGGGACTCCTCTGCCCTTTGAGGTCAGGGGCAACAGGAAGAAAATCAATACACATACTGGCTGTAGGCCTTGGGCAAACGCTACCCACGCCTTATTTGCCCATTTCCACGATAAAGCTGAAAGACATAATACCCTCCATTGTGCTTTATAAGCCTGGGAGGTAGGAACATGTTCTTCTCGGCCCCATCATGGGCATTTGGGACTTTGAAGAAAGAAATGCTGTGGTATCATTTGAGGGAGGAACATGTACCCAGGGTTCCCTGCAGTTTGCAATGTACTTGCAGTTGAAATGTTGTCTATTGAGATGATGAACAAGGCCATGACTAATGTCTCTTTAAACACTCATCAGAGAGGGCTGTGTACCCATCGTGGTGGAGCCTTCTATTGTGCCATTGGCTTTTTATGGTCTGAAACAATTACTGCAGAAGTCCTTAAATTGAGTGCTTGTCAAAGAGGAAGAGTACAGATGGTAGCCCAGCGCTGCAGCTGTGTGAAGAGGAGCCCACATCTGCATCTCTCTGGCCTGCATTGGCGAAGGCAGTAGCAGTGTCACTGTGGGCCCTGCACTGCATCTGAAGAGGCTGTGCGTCCTTTCTCATCTCTGAGCCTGGGAGGGCCGAGTTCATTCTGGAGCACATCTGTTCCCAGATCAAATAATCTGATTGGTTTTATTTCACTGGAGCCTCCAGAGTGTGTTTAGTGAGGATGCTGAGGAAGAAGCCAGGTCTGTATAGACTCAGGCAGGTATGTGTGCGTGTGTGCGTGCGTGCGTGCGTACAACACGTATAGTCTTCATAGGGAGTCAGGGCAATGCTGACTGTCATCTACTTTTACTTTCCACCTTTTGAAGTAAAGTCTCTTACTGAACCCAGGAGTCACCAGTTTGCTAGACTGGTGTGCTCTGCTGGGATCTGCCTGTTGTCTCCGCACTGCAGTGTCAGGGTTGCACACATGAGTGCTGGGATCCTGGGTCTTCATGCTTCATTGATAGCAGGCACTTCTCTCACTGAGCCATCTTCCCAGCCCCTTCTTTCTTCACAGTGGGGAAGTTTCAGTGTAAGTGCAGACCAGACTTGTGTTTACTGCTCACTTAGACTTGATTGGCAGGTCCTCTCAGTCTCATACTCAGAGCTGGACAGGATCCAAAGATCTCAGGCAACAGAGGTCAGACTGAGTCTGTGTTCATGTCAGCCCTTCTGTAACTTAGGGAATTGGCCTTTGAGTAATGTCTCAGTCCATGTGTATCCATCATGGGCTCAAAAGTAGAGAGCCAGTCTGCAAACACATAGCACATCATGGTCTGTGAGGATGGTTGAGCACGGCCCAGCTGCCATGGATAGCTTTCTGCTTCCCCACAGAGCCCCAGGGAAGGTTTGGCTGCATGTTCGCTCTGACTTCTCTGAGAAGCCTCAAAAATGCCTTCAAGAATCTCCCTTTCCACCCTCCAAAGCCACAGGTATTTTTTATGATATTTAGTGTGGGGCAGAGAGGAATAAACAGGGCCAGGGACTCCAGCACCATCAAGTTGGAACAGTTTGTTTCTGTCTCTTCTGGAGAGAACCCAGAACCTGATCTACAGGATTGAAGGCTGCAGACTGTGGTGAGACAGAGTGAGCATGCTGGCAGAAAGCCTCTTTAAGAGCAGCAGCTTAGGAGTAAAGACAGGGCCATTTCTGTTGCTGATATTGCATTTACAGAGACATTGCCTCCCAGTCTAGTGGGTCGGCTTGGAGTACCACACTGCCTGTCTCAGCCTACTTCCCAGGGTAATGCAGCTCCATGCTCTCCTGTGGTCCCTATGGCTGAAACTGTTCATGTGGACTGGAGGGCCTGAAACTGTGTTCCAGATGGCAGCCATTTCTCTCTTTTCACCATCAAGCATGCTGCTGTCCAGATGCCAGATTTCTTTTTAAGAGAATTTGATTTAGAAGCAGAACCTAGTAGGCAACTTCCTACTGTTCTGGCCTGGCCTGGCCCCTCAGCCAGCTTTCATCATCTTTTCAGGCCTGACTCAGGAATCATCTCCTCCAGGAAGCCTTCCATAATGCACCATTGCACAGCACTGCATGCAATGTCCCTGGCTGCCCACACCCTGCCGCTCTCTGCTCTAACACTTCCACCACGGGACAGAGTTTTTGTCTGTCTGTCTTTGTAAGTGGTGTGTGGGGTGCTTTAGAAAAGATGGACAGCTTTGCTGATAGCAGCAAACTATGTGTTGCATGCCAGCTGGAGTGGCTGGCTCTAAACAAACAGCCTTCGCAGGCAGCCACCTCCATCTTATGGCATGAAACGACTTCATAACCTGGAGAAGGTCATGAGGCTAATAAAGTCTCAGCTCTAGTGAGAGTGTGCAGCTGGGGCTGCCCCAGGTAGCCGCAGCCCCAGATTGTACTCATAACCACTCCTCTGACCCCCTGGGCCACCTGCTGTGTGTCCCCAGGGCCAGTGTAAAGTGTGATACCTAGCAGATGCTCACTCAGCAAGTGTGGAGCAGGCTGCAGTGGATGAGACTGCCTGACGGACACTGCCAGGGAAGTCTATTTTCCTGCTCTGTAGACGGAGAGTGTGAGCCCTGTCACCCTTCCCCCTTTCTTCCCAGAGCCAAGAGAGAGGCGCTCTGCTGCTGGGTGTGTCTCTTGTACTGGGAGCTGCATCCAGGCTTTACTTGGGGAACAGGGGGACAAGAGTTTGCTGTCAGTTGCGATAGTTCCGTTTGGGCCTGAGAATGGGGGAACATCAGATCTTCCTTCACATGTACTTATGGGGGGAAGCACAGAGGCATTGTGCATGTCCATGTGGCAGGTGACCCAGGCTCTGGCTTTGCATGGGTTCTCAGCTAGTTCCCTGGCCACAGGTAAGCTCTTCGGCCTTAGTCCCCAGAGAGCCCTTGTGCTAGCCCTGTGCTAGCCCTGTGCTAGCCCTGTGCTAGCCCTGT
>JADRCG010008328.1:148181-188272 GCA_019844195.1 Rhabdomys dilectus
TGTGCTAGCCCTGTGCTAGCCCTGTGCTAGCCCTGTGCTAGCCCTGTGAATGTGGCTGGATCTGCACTCTCTGACAGTGGCTCTTTCTTCCTGAAGCTTCGTGACAGTCTGTTCATTCTGAACACGATACTTTGCTGATCCTGTAGTTCTCTGTGAAGATGCAGGAAGAGATGCCATCCTCATCCTCAGGGGGCTGGGCAGAGGCCTGACAGTAATGCTTTCTTCTCTGTCACCAAAGTCGACAGAAGAAGGAAGTCTGGAAAACACGAAAAAGTCATAAAGAAAATAAGCTATCAGCTCACTTAGCCGTTATCTTGGTTAACGTTTGGTTGTTTTCTGGTTTAATTTCTGGACTGTGACTGTGCTCATACATATGTCGTTGGGATCGTACCTCTCATGGATTGTAAACAGTCTCTAATTTCAACAACACAAAAACAAGGTCGTACTCTGTAACCAAAGCTAACATAGAACTCACTATGCAGCATAGGCTGGCCTTGAAATCATGGCTTCTGCCTCGGGTTCTCAAATGATACGATTCCAGGCATGAGTTACCAGGCCTAGCTCTCCTCTTTGCTCTGCAAGCTTTTATATGCCAGCTATGCCTTTTGTCTTCTCAGTACTACTGACACCAGGCTAGATCCTGCTCCACCTCTACTGATACGAGGCTAATCCCTACCCCATCCTCTACTGACACCAGACTAATCCCCACCCCCATCCTCTACTGACATCAGGCTAGATCCTGCCCCATCCTCTACTGACACCAGGCTAGATCCTGCCCCATCCTCTACTGACACCATGCTAAGGCCCCATCCCATCTATTTTCTCTCTTGTTCCTTTGTTGAGACAGGATTTCTGCATCCAAAGCTGGCTTCCCAATTGTCATCCTCCTACTTCTACCTCTGGAGTTCTGAGCTCCTACAGGTGCCACCATATCCAGCTTGTCATCTCTTTTATTTTAAAAAATTTTTGCATTAAAAAATAGTTGATTGATAAATAAAATGTGTATATTTTAAGACAATGTCTTCTTACTGTTGTTCCATCGCTGTGAGAAGACACCATGAATACGGAACTTATAAAGGAAGGTGTTTGTTGGGGGCTTACTTACTGTTTAAGAGGGTTTATTTTATGATTATCATGAGGGCAAGCATGGTGCTGGAAGCTGAGAGCTTACACTTTGAGCAGAGGCAAGAGGCAGAAAGAAAGAGAGACTGGGTCTTATATGGGCTTTGAGGTTTTCAAACAACTCCTCCAACAAAGCCACACCTCCTCCAACAAAGCCACACCTCCTCCAACAAAGCCACACCTACTTCAACAAGGCTACACCTCCTTGTCCTTCCCAAATAATTCCAAACAGTTCCACTCACTAGGAGACAAACATTCAGACATACGAGATTATGGGGGCCATTCTAATTCAAATCACCAAAGACATTTCTCATTGACTTAGAACTTGGCAAGAATGTCAGTCTCCTGTTTCCACTACCTTCAAGCAGATTCTATAGATATACTCCACTCTACTTAGCTTTTTGTTTTTGTTTTTTGATTCTTTGGGTCTGTCTGTACATCTATCAAGCCGTGGATTCACAAGGAATGGGCTTTTGCAGCTTAGGATCCTCTTACAGAGCACCCCCAGCTGGAGCAGCCAACCTTACTGCTGAGCCAGATGCCTTGCTCTTTGTCTCTCCCCCACCCTTTATAATTTTTCTTCACCTGGTAATTTTTTATAGAGTGCTTAATTCACACATTATTGTGTATTGGTCTTGCCCTTGTTTGTTCACAGTAGTGCTAGCAGCATGCTGGGTGACAAGGTATACTTCTGGCCTTGCCATGGTAATATTTACAGGATGTTTCTTTCTGCATGGTGCCCTATAGGGGGACATATTTAGAAAACAGCGCCCAGTCAGGCTTGTTCCTGGGCAGCCACCATGTTGCCACTGCTCCTCGGCTCTGACTGGGGCTCTGGCTAGCTAGATGCACAGACCCTGGCATGCACAAGATGCCAGCATGGAGGATGGCTCTGCTAATCCCCCACGCTGCATCCACAAAGCTTGGCTGAACCCCAGACAATATCTGCCATCCTCACAGTGCCCAGTAGAAATGAGACTCTTAAAGCTTAATGATTATCTAAAGGACTTATTTAGAAATGCTCAATCAGCAAGATGCCCACACAATTAGAGTTGTTACCCAACATCTAACCTTTCAATAGAAGTTGCTACCCAGGACAGCTTTTGACCCATCCATGGTTCTCCATGGCTGCTAGCCTCCTTCTCCTCCCCTTCCTCTCTTTTTCTCCCAGCTCCACCTCCTCTTCTACTGCCTAATCACCAAGCTCCACTGTGAATACAATGTAGCAGGATAAGTATCCTGCTATAGTGCCCATTCCCTAATGTCTGTGACACTTGCCATGCTTCTTGTTATATCTGCATATATATGATAAAGCATATTTTCTAAAAGGCATTGAGAGTATATGTCAGATGCCTTCCCCTTCCCCACATCCATCATTTTATACATCTGTAAGATGGCACTTGTAGCTGACAGTAATGCCTTGCCTTTTTACATGGGTTCTGGACTTGAGGTAAGGTTTTTTTACTTAAGAAGCAAGTATTTTACTTACTGAGTCTCTTCTTCAGTCTTTTGTTTTTTTCCCTGTGTAATCAACCATTAGCCTTGAGCTCAAGTTACTTTGCCTCAACACAGACATTCAACACTACCCCTAGACTTTTCTAGTCTGTTTCTAGCCAAACACCCATCAGCTGATTTCCTGCATCCACATTCCTCACCCAGCTGGAGGCACCATGTCTCTCTCCTCCAGCTCTTTCCCCATTTGAATTCATCAAGGCTCTTTGCACCTTTTTGGGCAGCCCAACTAAGTTTCAGAGGCCAGGGATGAAGCCTGGCTTTATTCTTTCAGGCTCCCCAGTGCCAACCTACAAGGGGATAGAAAAAGCCACTAGGCTGTCTCTGAGCTGGTAACACTGGTAATTGTGACCAGTGAAAGAGACCTGATGTGAATAGGGTCTGGAAGATAGGGCACATGTCTGAAACACAGGTTTTCAAATCTGGTCACCTTCAATTTGAGCCAACAATGCAGCAGGAAGACCACGCCTTGGGAACCATTGGCCAGGCCATTCTGAGGAGGCACTCAGATGGTGCAGTACGTAGATCTGAGCACTGCATGGTGCCGGTCCATTTCACTTCCCAGGCCTCCTCTGTATGTCTGCCACAGACTCGTGGATGGTGCTGGCAGTCCTCAGTAAATCCTCAGTAAATAACTAATGTGTCTCTGTCTCTTCTTCTCGTCTCCCTTGCCTACATAACCCAGTGAACTGAAGTTGTTTGTTTTCAGCTAAGTTGTTCATTTTCTGCAGCATTTGACCACGATAATATCACTCCATCAGTGTGGTCCTATGGTAATTTGAGCATTTTGTTCTAGCACCGAGGACATTACAGTTAATAACACATGAAGCCATTCATTAAAAGGAAAGTTGAGTGGGGATACATTAACATGGGCTATGAACCAAAACACAAATCATCTCACTCACTGCTTATTAAGGAAACAAAATGAATTAGGAACCTCAAGCCATTTGAAGAGCATCTGATGTCATCTGACTCTTGCATGGTGACAGTCCTCATGTCAGCATCAGGCTGTCTCTGCTTTCCTCTGTGTGAATGTGGTGTAGCTCCAAGCCCTTCTTCCATCAGCTCTGAGCTTGGTCTCCTCTGCCCTTTGTGCCGTGTAATGGTGCTTACAAGTCTTACTTGTTCCATGGCTTCATTTTAAGACAAAGAAAAACGCTGAGCTTTAGAGAACTTCTTATGCAAAATGTCTGGTACCTTTTGAAAGGCATTACTGAGCCATATGTCATTGTCCACAAGTTCCAGAAGTAGAGTCAGACTTGGGTTTTCTAAGAGAAACAAGACCTGTGTCTCTCTGGGCCTTTTCACATGCTCTGGGCTTGGTAGTGTAGACTTGTCATCACTACCAAGGGGGTGAGGATGGGGAGGAGCTGAGGCAGGAAGATCACAAGTTCAAGGCCAGCCTGAACTACAGAGTGAGATCTCTGAAAATAAGAAGTGAAAGTTATGTCTGGGGTATGGCACAGTGGTTGCCACTTGCTTAGCGTGTATGAGACCCTAAGTTAAATCTCCAGTACCAAGGAGTGGAGAGAATTATGTCATACAGAACTAAACACTTGCTTCTGGGGTCAGGACTTCTTATGGGGCAGAAGGTGAGTGAAAAGGTTGCTGTTTAGTGACTGCCAGCAAGCAGAGGCAGCAGGGTGTTTTCCTTGCAAACCTAGTGTGTATCTGTGAATCCTTGTTGTGTGGGGGCCAGACTCTACAGTCTGCTCCTTGTCAAAGTTTACAGCAGCTATTAAGTTATCTCCCATGAGGTCCCCTTCCTGAAATAGCTCTCTGGTTTGGGACTCTGGGTGTGTTTGTGACAGGGCTGTATAGATGCCTTGTTGGCCTGTAGCCAGCACAGAGGATACCCAGCTCAGGCTGAGTCAGAGCCCAGTGTGCATCCTGGGTTTATTTTAGTGCTTGAAAACTCACCCAGGGGCGTCAGGTTCTAACCTCTGGTGTTGCCATTGAACTTTCTGCAAGCAGAGGGCACCTGGAACTGCCCCATCCACAGCGATGCTTTCTGTTTGTATTCTCTTGTCTGCCTAGCATTTGACAATTAATTAGGCATGGTAATTACCTGCTTTAATTTCGTGATTGCACATCCTATAATTACCCCTAATTCTGTAATAGGGAAGTTCATGTACACAAAGGCAGTGGATGACGGAGGTGACAGGGCTTGCCATATCTGCAGCTGCCAGTGCTCACGGTGCCTGTTAGGCCTGGCATCTCAGGACCACACAGTGAGGCTAGCCTCCACCCCTTTCTTCAGAGGAAGGAACTGAGTTTCAGGGTGAGAGACCATCCTTAGTATTACAGTGAGTATACTGGAGGTAGCTAGGATGACCCAGGCATTTCCTGTGTGCAGCTCTGTGCCCTGTGTGTCTGCCAACCGGCCTGACGTCCCGAATGCTTTGGGCTAATGAGGCTTGTGTTGTGCTTGGCAGGCATTTGACCTGGAACTTCTGCCTGCCAAAACAAGCTTGCAGATCTTCTTTCTCTTTCCCTGCCTATCCTGCCCTCACCCACTGTGTGTGTGACCAGTTGCTCACTGAGAGGAACAACTGACACTCGACAGATGTGTTGATGCAGGTACTGGACACCGTTCTAAATCCTGAAGTCTCTCAGCTCTCCCAAAATCAGCATCATCCTCGTTTACCAAAAGTAAGAGGTGACCTAACTTACAAGAGGTGGCACTGGGGTTCAGACCCAGTGTCTGGCCTCCCTCTCAGGGCTGTCCAGCCGTACTGTATGTGTAAGTGGGCACAGCGCCAGCACTGCCCACAGTCTGGGTTGGACATCTAGGTCCTCAACAGGAAAGGCAGGCTTGATCAAATACAGTTTATGCAGACCCTGCCTTCCCATTGATTTCCACTATACCTGCTGCATGCGACCATTGCTCTCTGGTGGAGATACAGGATACTTCAGCACCATCCTTTGTGCTCAGGTGGGAGGCCTTGCTTCTCCTCTAGCTCATGACAATACTGACCATGATTTTTTTTCGTAATAGCATAGTTTTGCCTCCCACATCTAGATCTGCGTACTCCAAGGAGACAGGTACAAGAGCATTCAACTGGAAATACCTTGAACGTTTATCCCTGCTGTAGAGCAGGCAAATACTGATGGCATGTTATCAGTGGAATATTATACAGCCATGTCAAAGTATCAGTAAGAGGGCATATAGCAACATGGATGCACCTCACATACATTACCTGAGAAGGGCCAGACATGGTGGACTATATAAGCATGTCTCCACTTATATGAAGTTCAAGAAAAAAGAGACATACAGGGAGAGTGTGCAACACTGCAGACAAGCGGTACTGACAAGTGAGAAGCATGAGGGAGCCCATGGCGTTCTGCAGGTATTCTTGTTTTTAGAATTAGCATGTCTTCATTGCACAGAAGGATAAGCTTCTTTATATGTATATGCAGCAGATACCTTGATAGCATTTACTTGTGTTACCCTATGTTGTCCTTCCTCCCAGTGTACAGTTGGGTCCCTACTCTTCGTAGATAGCCCCTCTTCTAATTTCATGTCTGATGTATGTGTATGTGTACATGTGCCTGTGCGTCGGTGTCTTTGTGTGCATGCATGTATGTATATGTATGTGTGTGGCACTTGTGATTATGTTTAAAGCTAGATGCCCATGTGAGAGAAAACACAGCATTTTTCTTAGTCTGGCTTATTTCATTTAACATGATGATCTCCAGTCCTATTCGTATTTCTACAAATGACATGATTTTATTTCTTACAGCTAAACAAAACTGAGTTTTTATAGTGATGATCTCATTATCCATTCAACTGTTAATGGGCATCTAGCCTGGTTCTTGAAGTTGGCTGTGGTAAATAGTGTCTTGGTAAATCAGAGTGCACATATATGTTGGTAGTGTGCTGGCTTTGGATCCTTCTGGTGTGCCCTCAGCTGGGTCATACATAGTTCTTCTTGAGCTTTTGAAGGGCCTACATCCTGCTTTGCATAGTAACAGTTTGTCCTCAGTAGAAATGAGCAAGGCTCTTCCAGGTCCCCATCTTAGACTTTGTTGTTTATTCACTTGGTGAGTCCCAGATCCTCTTATCTCCTTGAGTCCCAGTCCACTCACCAAGGGACTGAGGCTCACACCTCAAGCCCTCAACTTACTGTTACCTCCTTGTGCTGTGTAAGCCTCTCTGGGGGTGACAGATTTCAGCAGTAAAAGGATCTCAAGTCTGCACTTTCCCTTCAGGCAGTGGTCCTGATGCTGGTCCCAGCAGCACCCACCTATCTTATTTCCTTCTGCTGGGTCAAGATGAGTGACTTTATCCATTGTTTAGAAGGGAACTTGTTTGTGTAGAAGAGACTGGCATTTCATTTCACCAAGGAATTATTGTCTTCATGGCTCAAGCTAAGGAAAGTTGAACCAGTCAAACTTAATTTGGGTGGAGGAGCCCTTGAAAGTAATTACTTACATAATTAATTAATTAAACAAGTGAACAAATGAATGACTCTAACAGTTTTCAGCATGTGCACTCAGTTCTGTGGTAAAAAATTCAGGAGCGAATCATTTGCACCTCAGGTTTCCCAGGTTTGGATGCCAAGCAGGTTGTTGAGGATTAGCTGGTAGTAGTCTGGAGGTGTTTGATGGCATTTTATTCTAACAGATCAGATCCGTGGCTCTGAGGAGAGAAGTGTGAAGGAGGAGGGGAAATCAGGGACTTGTTAGCAAGGACAAACTTGGAGGTCACATTAAATACTCAGGAAAAGGGCAAATGGAGGTACCTTTTCCTGCTGCCTCACTGATGGTTAGGGTTCCAGAGACCCTGTAAGCCTCAACCCTTGCAGGGGAGTCCTGAGGAAGGAAACATGGGACACTGGGGAAAAGACAACTCTGGGCTCAGATTCTTTTCCCAGGCAACTGACATTGCCTATCTGAGTCTATGTCTTCATTTGAAGATAGTATGTTTCCACCTTCTGCCTCACAGCTTAGCCTGAGGACAGAGGAGAGGCATGTACCTGGGATAATGCCCAGCACATGACAGGTGCTGAGTGCTGAAGGTCCTGTGATTAGCTGGAGTGTATTATTTCTGTTCAACCTTGGGCCTCCCACTTGCTGACTTCACAGAGGCTCATTTCTTTTAGAGTGGGAGTCACAGAGCTGAGAGCTTCATCCACATCTGTGTAAGGTAGTGAGGTGAGCCTGTCATGGGTGATCCATGGGGCCTTGACACTTTCTCTGCTCCCCTGGCTATCAGTGGCCCCCAGGTATAGTAATAGTGGGCACCAAAAATGCACTCCAGATACTAGCAAAGGCAGGAATGTGGACATGCTGCTCACAGTGGGAGTCAGCTCTGTCCTGCTGCTGCCGGCCTTCAAGACCCTTGCTCCTGGTGACTGCTGCCATCCTGGCCTGAAAACATGCAGGCAATGGAACTCGAGAGACAATGGTGTCAAGGATGTTCTGTGTTGTCTTTACTCTTGAGGAATCAGTAACCCAGGAGAAAGAGGTCAGACTTGCAGGGTAGGGTCTGGCTTCAGATTTAGGCACCTGTGTAAAGAATGTGAGGATGCACACCCAGCCGACAGCTCACATTTGAGGTCTGCACTAGATGTACAGATTGCAGAATCCTGGGTGGAAACCCAGGGCCTGTAGAACTGAGTGTGGCTTCCCGTAGGGGAGGAAGGACAGAAGCCAAGCATCCTTGTAGAAGGCTCAGGAAGTGAAGAGGAATAGGAAGCACACCTTTCTTCCACTGAGTAAAAAGAGTTGACTTCTAAATGTATGTTATGGAGAATGTAGACTGTCACTCACAGTAGAGGAGTTTGTCTATACTGATCTGTAAGGAGGTCTTGAAAATGTGGGGACTTTGCTTTATGTGAAGTATAGTAGTCATGACAGAGACTTTGCCGTCCCTGTGATGCTTAGGTGGAATGATCTTATAAAACACGTCGGCTGGAGCCGTGGCGGATCCTACAGAGCAGTGGGATCTTTGTTAGTTTGAGGCTAGCCTGGTCTATATAGCAAGGTCCAGGCCAACAACATATGCGTAAGGAGACCTATCTCAAAACATAAACAAATAAAAGAGCCTCCCATTTCTCAGGCTTTCTTGCCAAGTAGCTGTGTGTCCTAGAAGGTGTTGAGCCCATAAACACAGCAGCATCTTTCGTATGCTCTGGGTAGGGTCCCAACTTGGCTGAGATAAGGTTATATCCCTGCATGTGCTTAGACCATCTGGGTACTGACTTTCTGGTCTACCTGCCAGGCCCTCCAGCACTCTGGAATATCTCAGTCTCACTCTCTTTTGCCTCAAATCAGCTCCCCTATTGTGCACTAGTCAGTGTGACCTCAGGCCTGTGGGACTTACAGAACTGGTATCCATGGGGCAGTTTACATGTGACAGGGAGTTGCAGCTCTGCTGTCACTTAGGCTGGGCTTGAGTGTCGTGTGCCTCACGGAGTCTCTCCTGTGCCCACTGGTGCCCTCAGTGCCACCTGTCAGTGCCTTGTGGTGTGTGAAGCAGACATGGCCCCTGTGGACAGAATGATGTGGCACCTACCCTTGCAAGGGTGATGTTGAAAGCTTGGGCTCAACCTGTCTTCCTCTCTCCCTCTTCGGCAGGTCTATATTCGGATAAAAGATGACGAGTGGAACGTGTATCGGCGGTACACTGAGTTCCGGGGGCTGCACCACCAGCTGCAGAGTGCTTTCCCGCAAGTAAGGGCCTACAGTTTCCCACCCAAAAAGGCCATTGGAAACAAGGTATGCATCTAGGGGCCAGATCATTGCTGTTGCTTGGTCTGCCCTTGAAGACTGTGGTCACCACAGGAAAACTGCAATGTTAGGAAAAACCGAGAAAGGAGCTTCTCATGAGCCCCCACCTCAGGGAAGGGCACTCTTTCTGTGTGGGCTTCCCCCCATTTTACCAGAATAGCTTCCTATAAAGTGCCAGAGAGCTAGTGTGCTTGACTCAGTGGGGGCTGTTCCCTTCCAGTAGGAAACACTTAACATTGCCCGTGTTGTGTGAATGTGTCAGAGAATTTGAATGCAGGCAAGCTCAGCTGTGGCCTTTAGATAATATTCTTAAAAACAGGTCATTAAGAGGGCTCATTGGGCTGGGCGGTGGTGGTGCACGCCTTTAATCCCAGCACTTGGGAGGCAGAGGCAGGTGGATTTCTGAGTTTGAGGCCAGCCTGGTCTACAGAGTGAGTTCCAGGACAGCCAGGACTACACAGAGAAACCCTGTCTCCAAAACAAAACAAAACAAAACAAACAAACAAACAAACAAAAAAAGAGGGCTCAGTGGATAAACGTGTTTGCTACACAAGCCTGTCACAGTGCATTTAGTTCCTGGAACTCATGGTAAGGTGGAAGGAGGTTTTCTGGCTTCCACATGTGCATGTGCACACACACACACAAATGTATAATTTTCAAAATCAAAAAGGGTTTTAGAGGCCTGGGGAGCTGGCTTAATCCTCACAGTGCTTGTCATATAAACATGAGGACCAAGCGTGACTCTCCAGTACTTACAAAAATGTGACATACACCTATAATCCCAGCACTAGGGAGACAGCTCGTTGCTTAACCAGACTAGCTTATTGGCTAGTTCCTGGTCAGTGGGATACCCTGTCTAGAAATCAAGGTGGGCTCAAGGTTCTGCTCTGGCATCCACGCTCACATGCATATGTGTGCACACAAACCTACATACACACACACCAAAGCACACATATGCACATTCACACATTTGCAGAACATGTGCACACACATGCACAAACACACACACACACACTCATGCAAGTGCACACACGTACATACAAACACAGAATAAATTGACATCTTGGTTGGTCATGCCTACTGATGGCTGTTCTGATTCAATATTTTCCCTAGTTTCAGTCACTGCAGTTATCATACTTATTCACATGCATAAAGAGACCAGATTTTGTCACAGAAGTTTCTTTTATTGTGACTACTTCTTTCATGAAGGTGGGATGGCCTCTATTGAAAATGTTTTACTGCTTAGTCACTGTACAATAGGCTAGGTGAGACTGAAGAAGGCAGACCCAAGTCTGGACCCAGTGTGCAGCTGCTCAGTCACCTGTCCCGGCAGTCATCCCCACCTTCCTGTTAGTGAGTGGAAACATTGCCCCTACCTTGTATGCACTTTGAATTGCTGAGGGAGCTTGAACACCACTGTGCCTACAGCCCATCCCTGTTTCCCGGTTTAACTCTCTTGGGCACTAAAGGATCTCTAACTCCAAGGATAGTTCCACATCATAGCCATCAGAATCAGGTGACAGGATATTAAGCAGCCAGTCAGACACTGAAGTTCAGGACCCTTTGAGGACCTGAAAGCAACTGGGAATAGTATTGACAGGAACCCCTCTCTAGGGCTCATTCCCAGTGTGTGCTGCCAACCAGAATCCTCCTAAAGACAGAAACCATGTTACTCTGACCCTTCATCTATTCTACCACATCCTCAGGCCTTTCCTGGTTCATACACCTCCTCTTCTTGGATAACCGTGGGCCCATGCAGAAAATCTGCAGTGGTATTCCAATTCAAGTTTCTTAAGTTAATCACCTCTGCCAAGGCCGTTTGCCGCATAAGTTCTAGGAACTAGCCTACCATAATCTTGCATCACTCAGAGCATTCTATGAGGCTAAAGCAGCCCCTTCTCCACCCCCTGCTTCCTCAGCGACCCCTTCCTCATTTTATAAGCCTTCACTGAGTTAAGTGTGCCGAGAGTGCCAGTCCCATGAGCCAACCTCACTAATTGAGGCTCTGCACTGAAGAATGAGGCTTCTGCAGTTCAGTCATTTAGAAAGAACAGGTATCTATCCTGTGTGTAGTGGGGACTGGGAGTGGGTTTCCTCTTGCAGTGTGCCTCTCCATGCAGGAGAAGTCCCCATGTAGAGTGGGTCATCCATGGTCCCTCCATGCAGGAGAAGCCCCACCCCTGCCAGTGCATAGAGGGGACTTTCCCCTCCCACACCCATGTCTGTAGAAGAGACTCTTACTTATTTGTGCATAAATGAACTTGAGGATGAAGGACACCACCTGCATAGCTTGGCTCACCGTAGACCTGCTGGTGGCAACCAGATATCCAGACCAGTTTCCTATAGACACATGGACCTGACAGCTACCAACCACAGCCTCATTCCTGACATGCACCTTGTCACTCCTCAATGGCTGAAGGACAGTGACCTTGGCTTCACATGAGGTTGAAGCTCACACACTTTCCCTTCAGTCCACTTTGAAGACCAGAACAGAATTGGGCAATTTCTTCAATTTCTAAGAGAGGACTGAGTCAGGGTGTAGAACGGTCAGTACCCATAAGGACCTTTTATGAACTCAATTAAAGGCCAAGCTTTTGTGGATTTATGTTGGCCTAGAACTTTAGAATCTACTTTGGTGTCCTGATAGCAAAGTTTCTAGAAAGCTTGAATACAAATTGTCCAGAAAAGTCACTGTGTTGGGATCTCTCTGACTGGTGTATTTCAAAGGTGACTCACTTGTCTTTCTGGATAATGAAGGAGAATCCATATATGGCATCTTTGGGGTGATATCTTTGAGTCATGAACACCCAGTCACTATGAGCCTTGGCTGTTAACTGACTCACTCCTGGGCTGTCATGGGCACCATCCAGGGAATAGGCTACATAGTCTATTTTATGCACCACATGAGTCTATATCCTTCCCCCACAATCAGCGGTAACCGCGACTGTAGATTGTGAGGTCCTGGGTCTCAGCAGCAATTCCCCAGTTGGATTCTAACAACAGAAAACTTGCTGGTCAACTGGAGGCTGCTCTCCCTCCTTTCTCTGCTGGGTAGGTTATGCTAGAGGCCAGGCAGACTAGGCCACATCTATGGCTCCAGGCTTTGTTACGGTTCAGTGAGATAGTGGAAGCTGAGAACCCTAGGCCCTTCTGAATATTCACTTGACACTGAAGCAAGGTCAGGCCCTTCAACTTGTTGGAGAAATTATTTCCTTGAGTGCTCATTAAAACACACACACAGGAAGGCAGTGGTGCTTGCTGAGCTGGATCTGTCCCCATGCAGCCCCTGGACCCTGAGAGGAAGTCTGAAAGTGCAGCTGGTGACTTTTCCAAGGACACTTCCTTGTACTGGTTGTGTCCCAGAGTATGGGCTGTTGTGCTTGGTTCTGGGGGAGTTTATGATGAGTGCAACGGTGCCCAGAACCCAAAGGTGATGGAGAGAGCACCTGTGGAGTGGAGAGATGTGGCAGGGAGACTCCCCCCGACACACACACACACACACACACACACATTGGCAATGGCTGTGTTCCAGAGAGAAATCGAGGAGTAAAAGGAGTCATGTCCAAACAAAGCCAGCTCTGTAGCCCTGCTTGAGGCCTGGTGCTTCCTGTACTGAGCAAGGGCAGGGAGGTGCCCGATCTTTTCTTGGATCAGTAAATTTCACCAAAGGGACTTTACAGTAGATAGCATCATTTTGCCAGGAAAGCCATCTTAGGACAGTGACACACATGAGCCCAGGACCCTTTGAGGACCTGAAAGGACTTGAAGTGGAGGAGATGGGGTTCTCGGGGAGACTTTTCAATATCAAATCTAACACAAATCTTGTAGTCATGTATAAAGAAATAGAAGTGTGGGTACTCCTGCACCTGTGTCTGCTGTCTGACACACAAGGAGAGGTTGGACACATGGCTGCTCTGTCTGTTGCATATTTTAGCCTGTAACACCTCCAGGAACCTTGTCTGATCTCATGGGTTTCTTATTATACTCTGCCTGATTTACAGTTCTCTCTGTCCTGTGACATCATGGACAACCATGGACAACAGAGGCTGCCTTTTGTCAGCAGAATGAACACAGAGAATGAACCCATGACAAGTCCTGAGCTCAAGCAGCAGACATTGCTGCGTGGCAGCCATTTTCCCATAAGTTTCCTTTCTCTGGTTTTGTCTTTCATTGATTGACAGGTGCTGGTATAGATGCACAGATAGCATTAATGGAAAGAGATGGTTGATTCCCAGGTGGCACTATCTGCCCTGCCTAGTGTCCTCAGGACATGGGAAAACTAATGTTAGTAGGACAGCCAACATCTTCAGCAGGCATGATGCTCATACCGGTAGTCCTAGCACCCTGGAGGCTGAGTCTGCAAGATCCTGAGTTTGAGGTCAGCCTTAGCTACATAGCAAGTTCCAGGCCAACTGGGCTATATAAAGAGACCCTGTTTTACTAAACCAAACCTGATGTTGCACTTGGGGACAGCCTTTCCAGTTAGCTGGCCACAACTGGCTGTCTCCCTGCCTCGCCCCTGCCTGGCTGAGCTGGAGAACCTTGTTTTTATGCCAAGCCTGCTGCTTTTCTAATTGACACTTGACTCTCTACCGGGCATTTGATCTCGCCCACAATGTTTTTAGGCCAATAGATTGCTTGTATATCATTATTTAATCTCCCCCTCCAGCTTGAAAGGCCTTCAGAATATACTTAACCTGTGTTCCATCTGCTGGTTTTGCATGTGTTTTTGGACAGCTGATTAAAATGGCACCAGAGAAGAGCCCTTCTAGGCTCTTACTGTCTTCTTGAGTAATTGAGAATAATTGCCACCTTCCCCTCCAGTGCTCCCATTCATACTGAGGGCTGGTATCACAGTCTTTGGCATCCTGGGGGAAACATGTATTTCCAGGGCCTTTGATCCTCAGCACTTTAGTTATTTTCACTGGTCTCAGCTCAATTGCTGTCTTTCTCGGTAGCCATGTCTTTCAGAAGCCACAAGATCTAGGGGCAAAGAGTGAAGGGCTCCTTCTACTGGGAAACCTTGTGTAACCTTGGGCAAGTCACCAGGCTTCTGTGTGAGTTGGCTGCTTGGCAGCGTCTGACTCCTCTGGGTCTTGTGGGGCTGCAGTCAGTGTAGGCTGGCTGTTACATATTACACCCAGCATAGCTCAGTGCCCTGCCCCCATGCTAGCTTTAAAACAGGCCCGGACACTCATTTGTCTCCTGCTGTGGGTTGACTATGAACTGCCTCTGCACACCAGGGCTCATGTGTTTGAGTACTTGGTCCCCAGTTGGTTCTGCTATTCTGAAATGCTGTGGAAACTTTAAGAAGAGGTGGGTCCTGGGGCACAGACTGGACACTGGCAAGTCTGGCTCTGCCTCTGTACCTCCTCCTGCCTTGCCTTCCCCACCCTCGCCTCAGAGCACCAGTGTCTTCCCTGTAGGTGATCACAGTAGGAGCACAGCCACTGCTGGGCCTGGGTGGTGCCTCATGGCCTTGCCCTTTGTCTCCTCACCTCACTGAGGAGTGGCTTTTGTTGTATTGGTTGAGGCAGGTCTTCCTATGTCATAGAGCCTGGCCTGGCCTCACTCTGTCACCAAAACTGGCCTAGAGGGGTGCTTGATCCTCAATCCTGAGTGTGGGGATTCCAAGCTCTGGTATTTTAAATTGGGGTACAGCTTCCAGCTGCAAGCCAAGACTGGCCCCAGCACCAGGAACATCCTCCTGTCACTCTCTCCACAGTGACCCACAGTCCTGCTCCTGCTTTCTAATGACAGACTCTCTGAGACCTGAGAGCCTTACATGAAGGAATTCTGAACTTGAACTCTCTTGCTTTTTCTCTCTACACCACAGCTCACACTCTTCTCTGTTGCTGTGTGGGATACCTGATGGCTCCACTTTATTGCTGTGTAGTATTCTGCTCTGTAAAGACACCACAGTTTAAGTATCTTCCGTTCCTAGAAGCATAGACGCTGGCTGCATTTAACCGTCTACTGTCTATTCTGCTGTCTGGGGTCTGCACTCAGAGATAGTAGCCTAGGCTGGCCCAGGACTTTGTGATCTTGTGACCCATGCCTGGTCAGCACTGGGATTATAGGCATGAGCCATCTCACTCAGCTAGTATGGCTCCTTGAGAGAAGGGAAAAAGAAGGAACTCAGAGAATAAGAAAACCACTCATCTTCCCACCACCTAGAATCAACAACCATGCACATTTGGTCCTGTCTACTTCTAAGCTCCTAAAAAAATAGTGAAATTTTCTGATAGTCCCTAGAGTACACAGAAAGCTGTAATGGATAAGCACATATCTCCATCCAGATGGAATGAATGTTAATGTTTAGAAATTAAACATCATAAATACAGCTGAGTTCTCATTGCAGCCCCTGTCCCAGAGGGGAGCAGCATGGGACTGTTGGTCCCTTGGTCCCCGCCTTTGTGCTTTTATGGTGGGATTATAAAAGTGTTATCTCTTAATGACTCCGCATAAATGATGACGCTACTCTTTATGTGTCCTTTCCCAGCTTGCATTCTTCAGTGGTGTTACAGGACTTTGAGATGAAGTCATTTAGACAATATTCCCCCTCTTCTCTGAGATAATGCCTCACTGTGTTGTTTCCAATGTTGCCCTTGAACCTGTGATTCCCTCTATCTCAGCCTTCTAATCGCTGGGATTATAGTTATGCACCACTGTGCCTGCTTGATCACTATAGCAGAGATGCCTTGTGCTGCCACCACCTCATGTCTACTTGGGACTCAGTTTGCCTGGTGTGAGGCTGCTGGCTGATGAGGCACCCATTGCCAAGCTAATACTCCAGGTAGCCTGACATGTTCACTTCCAGTGGTGGAGGCTGATCCTGCCTCTCAGCAGCATGTTTTATTTCTGTTTTGCCAGCACTGGGTCATCTCCATATTCCCAAGGACTGGATAATATTAGCTATTACATTGTTCCATTCTTTGTTTTGTGAGCCTGTGAGCCTGTGGTCCTTCTCCTGCTAGAGAGGCCTTCTTCCTGGGTCTGAGATCTTCATGCCCCCCCCCCTTTGTCTTCATGTTGTTTACTGAGACATGACTTGTCTCCAAGGAAGTAGCACCTTGGACTCCTTTATTCCTAGAAACCAAGCCTCGCTTTCTCTCCATGCATGCTGTGTCCACCTGACCTCCATTCTTGTAAACTCTTATTTATATCTCTACTTCTCTGCCTATAGTCAGTCAACCCAACTGAGGCACTCTAGCTCTTGCAATAACTTCTCAGGAGCTCATGTACCCCTGGGAGTTGTTTATGTGTCAGAGGCCAGATTGCACTTCTGTGCATAGAGGAACAGTAGGTCCTGAATTGTGCTCTTTGTGTGTGCACGCGTGTGTGCAAGTCCATGGACACCAGAGATCAGCTTTGGGTATCATTGCTCAGGCACTACACACCTGGGTTATTTGAGAGAGCACCTCTCCAGCTAACTGGCCAGTGGCTGCTCCAGGCATCAGCCTGTCTCTGTCCTGGGATGATAAAGGCAAGCCACCAGCCATGATTTTTAACTCGGGTCCTGGGGATTGACTCAGGCCCTCGTATTCCTGAGGCATTTCTGCCACAGCCACAGCCATCTCTGAAGACCCAAAATCATGTTCTTTAGTGATCATTCTTTAAGGAAACAGAACTTATCGAGTGTGTGTGATTTATACCCACACACACAATTTATCCATCTATTCATCATTCCAAACACATCATGTTATACACAATTGCTACCGTGTTCTTCCAACGTACAACAAACAGTTGAAGAAAACCTTTCTTTTACATCTCTCTGGAACTGAAATAAATAAATGTTTGTTTGTTTGTTTATTTATTTATTTATTTATTTATTTATTGAGAGAGAGAGAGAGAGAGAGAGAGAGAGAGAGAGAGAGAAGGAATTTATTAGAATGGCTTCAGGCTAGTACAACAATGGCTGCCTACCAGTGGACGGTCTAAGAACTCAGTAGTTGTTTAGTCCATAAGGCTGGATGGTTATCTGAGCCGGGCTTCTGTATACACTAGCATCCTGAAGAAGCCAGTTCTAATGTCTGTGAACAAATGGACTTGCCAGTGAGAGTGAGGGCGTGCAGGAACAGTGCATGTCCATCTCTGTATCCTCATACAGGCTGCCAGCAGATGTGGCCCCTATTAACATGTGTCTTCTGCCTCCAGATCCAGGTTAGAAGTGGGCCTTCCCACTTCACATGATTTATGTAAGAAAACTTTGCTCACAGTGTGCCTAGCCATTTGAGTTTTAGTTGAGCTGACAACCTAGAGTAGGCATCGCACCAGCCTTCAGTCCTCCTGAGGAAGGACTGTGAAGGTTTTGCATCCTGAGCTGCAGAGGCCTTTTCTGGAGAGCTCTTTGTCTCCCAGGTCATAGAAGCATTAGGCTCAGTCCCCAGAACATTCTCATCATTTTCTGGGGCTTCTGCCTTCTGAGGGAAGGTGACGTTCTTTTTTTGTAATGAGTTTTGAAGCTTTTTTGAGCCAAGTGCCTGATCCTCATAAAGCTGCTGAAAATGGAACTGTTTTGAGTCACAAAGGAGCCTTTGATCTGGCTCATGGCTTTCCCCATGAACCAGGCAGTTTTCTTCCTATTAGCAGGAAATAAACAGAATCCTGTTCACATTAGCAGGACTGCTCTAAGAACGATAGCTCTTTGTTGCTAACTATGCACAGGCTCTACTCACAAAGCATAGGCTTTCCCATGTGCTACTCTAATTTAATCTCTTCCTGGTGAACACAGCTCTGAGGATAACATCTGTCTCCCCTTTAGACCTTGAGTCCTCAATCCCTTTCTTGCCTCAGGACCTTTGCATACACAGTTTTTGTATTTTGCCTGACTCTTCCCATAGTGGGCCTCTCTCTGTCAGGTTCACCTTGAGTCCTCCCTACTCATAGAGCTCACCCCTTGAATATAGCTCTCTTGGCTCCTTTTTCTTCCAATAGCTTTGGTATGACTCCATGTTTAGTGATTTGTTTCTGTAAATGTGGGTACCTGTATACCAGGAGAGAGGCACCAAAACTTCAGCAAAGGATGATGATGATGATGATGACGATGACGACGATGACGACGACGACGACGACGATGATGATATAATAATAATAAAAGTAATAATAAAAGTTTGCAGTTTAGAGGTGTCACTTCTAGGTGGAGAATGGGGTCAGTATGCAGAAGACCTAGGAACACGTGCCAGAGCAAGCTAGCAAGAGCCCTTGAAGGCTGGAAGGGGACTTAGAAGGCAGGGAGAACCTGGTGGCACTGAGGACTCTCAGGAACATCAGACTCACACCGGTGATGTTGGTCTCCATGTGAGACCTAGACCAGTGCTGTGGACATAGCCCCAGGGAAGAGCTTGTCAGCTGGTGACCCAGAGGCCACATTTCCTCCTGAAATGTGCCTTGTGTCTCACAGTAAGGGCTTGACAGTGATGGTTGTGGAAATTATAGTGACAGCTGAGGGAACAGAGCAAACAAGCAGGGTTTCCTCTTGCACTTACATTTTCTGGGGCACTTTGGCCTGTGCCTAATGCAGTGGGTCCTGCCCCGGCGTGAGCCTGTCTGCCCTGCTGCTTTCACAGACTGCAGCCTGCTGAAACAGCTTTTGAATTTTGTTATCCTGGAGGTTCAGGGCTGGCTTCTTGGAAAGATGATTTCTTTTTCCATCTAAGTTTTGTTTGTTTATTTAAAGACAGCATCTCACTATGCAGCCACAGCAACACAACTAGAATTTACTGGCTGTGTAACAGAGTCTGACTTCAGGAATGGCTGGATCTAAAAGTCCAGGGCAGTCTTTTGGGTACTCACTGACTTCTGCCTACTGTCTGATGGTTTCTTGTTCTGCCTGAATTGGCTGTCTTGGCAGTCCCGATCCTTCTCGGGCAAACGTGACCTGCCTTCCTGACTTGTCTTTCATCAGTGAAGCACCACAAACCCCTGCTTTTGGGATAGCTTCATGCTGGGGTCCTGTGCCGTGCCAGACTCAGGTGTGAGAGCGGAGATCAGCCAAGTCATGTTCCTGAGTCAATCCTGCCTAAACCCTATGTCACTGATGCAATCAATGACTGAAAGAGGAAGGTTTATCAGGGTGTGTGGGTCAATGGCACATGGGTCATTGGGCCTCATCAGGGCACATGGGTCAATGGGCCTCAGCCCATATTTTCTCCATGTGAAGGAGGCTTGACCATCATAGCAGACCACAGAGAAGAGGGCAAGACATGAAATAGGCAGGGTATGTAACCTATAAAACCCCAAGGACCTGACCCAGTGATCTACTTCCTCCAGCTGGATCCCACCTCCGAAAGTTTCTACAAACAGCAGTTGGGAGCCAAGGGTCTAGATACAGGAGCCTGTGAGGGACATTTTGCATTCAAATCAAAGCAGTTACTCTCTGGATATAGTGAACTTTACTCAAGGACTTGTGTAGTGAGACTTAGCAGTAGCTGTGGCTCCTGGGACTCGGTCACCACTGGAAGTCACAGGCATTTGTCAGGTCCCAGAGCAGTTTCAGCTACTGTCTTGGCATATCCTTAAGTTTGTGAATTTGTAGTTACTGTGGACATGAGACCCGCCAGTAGACCATGGAATTAATGAATCCACACAAAGGCCCTTGTAAGTGCTATGTCATGGCTCCAGGGAATAGGTTCAATAGGAACCTGTTTGTTCCTGCATAGCTGTTCCATGACTTAAAAATCATCACTCTGAAGCAAGGCCGATGGGCTCTGCTGTGGCCATGCAGTACCCTGACAGTGTCCCCAGCGCAGACCTCAGGGTCACTAAATGGTTAAAGGCCTGCTAAAATCCCCGGATTGGGATTAAATATTTCTACAACACAGGAGCCCATAACTGGGGTGATCACCATGGGCAGATTATGGATGCTCCAACACCTGGGCCTGACATGTGTGCCCAGCCCATTCCAGGAGCAGGTATGCCTTCTTCTGGTAGTATGGGCTGAACACAGGAAGTGCAAGCTGGTTAAGGGATTATGGTGTTGCTTCAGCAGCATCATGGTGGGAGAGTGAGTACTGGGCCAGCAGGAGTTAGAGTAAAAAGGCTGTCTGTCTGTTGAACTGGAGGCTCTTGGGTCTGGGGGTGGAGATTGGGGGAAGAGGGTTTGCATAGCGTGTGAAGACCTGGATCAGAGCCCTGACTTTGTGATAAGAAAGTGACTCCTATTAAATAAGTAGATAAGTGTGTGTGTGTCTGTGTGTGTGTGTGTGTGTGTCTGTGTGTGTGTCTGTGTGTCTGTGTGTGTGTGTCTGTGTGTGTGTGTGTGTCTGTGTGTGTGTGTGTCTGTGTGTGTGTGTCTGTGTGTCTGTCTGTGTCTTATGCTGTGAAGAGACACAGTGACCACAGCAGCTCCTCTAAAGAAAAGCTTTTAATTGGAGCTGGATTACAATTTCAGAGGTTTAGTCCATTATCACCATTGCAGGAAACGTGTCAGCACACAGACAGACATGGTGCTGGGGAAGGAGCTGAGAGTCCTTCATCCAGATCCAGGGGCAGCAGGAAGAGGCCTAGCTTGCTTGGGCTTTTAGAACCTCAAAACCCACCCCTACTGACAACGCTTTCTCTAACTAGGTCACAACTAATCCTTTCAAATAGTGCCGCTCCCTAAGCATTTATACATGCGAACCTAGGAGGCCATTCTTATTCAAACCATCACGGTGTACATATGGTGTGATGCAAAAACTCTCGACTGGACCAAAGAGCCTGCTTTCATCTACTACAAGTATCTTGGACTCTTAAGTTCAGCAAAAACAGAGGGGAATCTCAAGTACTTAAGAGAAAGCAAGTTTAAGGATACCCACCCTGGTCCTCAGCAACCAAGGCAGGTTTCCTCTTTGATTATGTTTTCCTGTGGCTCAACTGTGGCCCCACGGGGTTCGGCCCGTGACCATTCCTGAAGGAGAGTGGGAAGGTGCAAGAGATGTTGCATGCTGGCTTCTGCCTGTTGGCAGACAGACCACCGTTTCTGACTTGCCCTGAGCAAAACAAGCTTCCAGAACCTCTGTGACTCCTTCCTCCGGCCAAGGTGATAGTGTTTGAACTGGGGCATGTGTTTCACTCTGCATGAACCACGGGGACAGGTGGTTTCTTATTTCTGTTCTTGTCAGAGCTGCAGGTCTACTCTG
Source organism: Rhabdomys dilectus (assembly GCA_019844195.1). Lineage (NCBI taxonomy): Eukaryota > Metazoa > Chordata > Mammalia > Rodentia > Muridae > Rhabdomys > Rhabdomys dilectus. Next base: position 169,673 of record JADRCG010008328.1, read on the forward strand.
GTGTCAGAACACTGGTTCTCAAGGCAGGTGGCTGTTGAAGTCAGACAGATGGCATTCACTATTAATCTCAGCTGTGTAACTTGGAGGAAACACTTGATCCCTCGAGCCTCAGTGTCTTCCTCTGCAATAAGGGAAAAAAAGCTTCATAAAGCTGCTGTAAGGGTATGTTGAGGTAACGGGTCACCTGCTGAGTAGTGCTGGGCACAGAGTGAGCTCCCAGTGAAGGCCACACTGCAGTTGTTAGCATCACCACAGGAGTGTGACACGGGGGTGAGACCACAGGAGTGTGATACGGGGCGAGTATAGCTCCCATGCAGTTGGATTCCTGGTGCCCAGCCTGGAACAGACGTGTTTTCCATTCTGTCTGTAACGGTTGGTTTTCATGGTTAGCACGTGATCCTTTGGGAGTGGTGCTTTGCATGTCCAAACTCTTTACTGACTATTCTGTCCCTCTGCTGCCCAGCCCAGGGCTACAATCTAACATCTCTGAATCTGAGAAGAATAGTGGGTCTGAGGTGGAGCATCAGTCCAGACACCAGGCCTCTGACTTTTCCCTCAAAGGTTATATGGAGATGATTTGGGGGTATATGGTGTTATCTCAAATCTCCCCTTTTTCTTTCTATCCCAGGCAACATTTACCAGCAACCATCCATCAGAACCCAACCAGGGTGCTCCCAGTCTAGCCACCAGTCTCTGTGTGTGTGATGTGAGAAGCCATATCCCAGGATGTGGTGCAACTGGCTGGGGGTCTCTAGTAGATCCCTGACCTCTCTTTTAGGAGTATTTGAGGACTTGGTTCAAATTCTAACTCCATAAAGGCTGGCTGGAAGACTGTGGGTTTGCTTGTCTCCGGCCTCTTCCTGTGAGACAGGGACGCTCCTCTGTATAAAGGATTCTGTCCAATCCTGGCTGGACTAGTGCTCAGCTCACTGTCTTTAAGTAAATATCTTCGCACGTATGTTCAAGAGATTTGTAATGAGGGTTATGGCCTTCCGAAGCTGGTCTCAAACCCCAACACCAAATTCTCTAGAGGTCAACTCTAGGCGTGGTATATAACATTGGCAACGCATAGTCCCACTGTAAAAATGGGCCTTCTCCCCAAGATTCAGGGCCTCAAAGCTAGCCCTTCTCATGAGGCCCAGTCCTGTCACCTTATGTTGGCCTGGCACAATCTGCCTACCTGTGGCTCTGGTCTAATGTTTGACATGCTGGGTGGTTTTGGGCTTCCTTTGTGCTCAGAAGGCAGAGATGGCTAGGTGAGATACTGCCAGTGTTCACCGTGGTGTGGTGTGGGCACCGGAGTGGGCACAGGAGGTCAACTCAGGCTTCTTTAAGGTTTGTAAATCCTCTGATCAGTGACCTGCTTTAGATCTGCTGACTTTGAAGCTGCTGCCTCTCAGCAGGGCGTGGCCTGTCTGCTGCTGCAGCCTGACTGGACCTATTGTTCTGGGGAGATTCCAGGTGGTGCCTGGTGAGAGTGTGAGGGAACACTGGGAAGCACAGTGATGTTCTCTGGGAAGGCACTGCTGCAGGGTGGAGCTTTTCCTGCAGAAGAGCCATGTCAGAAACTACCCTGAGCTGGGTGGAACCCGAGCATGCATTCTGAGCACCGCCTGTCTTAACATCTACCCTCATTTAGAGCGATGCCTAATTTAATGCTATCCTTTTCTGAAGCTTGAAGTAAAATGGGCCTTTTTGGAAGGAATAAATACTCCCATTAAAACATTCCTGTGTGCCCTGCTTACTCAGTGATCAGTCCCATCCATAACTGGTGGTGGAATTCAGACACAGACAACTACAAGCAGCAGCAGAGCCATGGGCAACACCAACTCATTAAAAGGCCAGCAGAGGTGTCTGGCAGGTTATGTGCTGGGCTCACACCCAGCCCCATCATTTCTAATCTGCATGTTGGCTGTCACCCTAGGAGCACAATCAGAATTAACCACATTCTTAGGCTTTTAAGGGCTGGCTCTATGTGCCTGTGATACCACCTCAGCTACCCTGGATGACACATAGGCTCTCACAGACCAGCTCACTGACATGCTGGTCATTTGCCTTCTGCCCTCCTGTCTAGCAGTCCTCAGAACCAAGGACTTGTTTTCACACCAACTTGGCCTTCTTCACCCCGTCCTTCTTGGGTCTGTGTGTCTTCTCACCTGGTTGTGGACCGTGGCCTCCACATAACTCTCTGGCCAACAGTCTTGTCTTGTTTATTTCACCCAGCAGGTTTTCAAGGTTCTCGTTTTACTCAGGCACCATGATCTTATGATACAAGGTGACCTAGACAGACAGAGCTCAGCCTGTGTCAGATATGCAGTGGGGTTGGGCAGGGAGGCACCAATGAAGGAAGGCAAGCGAATGGCCGGCAGGCACTGTGAAGATAAGACAACAGGGCTGCTGGGTCTGAAAGGGGAGCCAGGGATCTGGGTTTTTAAGAACTCTCCTGCTTTAATCTTTTCAAACACTGCTCAGTCCACACAAAACAGCCCATGGGTCAAACCTTGTCTGTGGACTCCTGACAGCATGTGTGGTAAAAATGGTGGAGACTGACTTCTTCACAGAAGGGCTGACCTTACCTGTCTACATGGCCCCTCAACCTTTGGAAGAGCTTCTGACTTCTGAGGTTCTGGCTTGACACCCCCATTCTCATTGTGATAGTATCTACCTATGACCTGAGCACTAGGATTCTAGACTGAGGCAGAAGGATCACAAGTTTAAGGACAACCTGGCTTATAAAATGTGAGCCTGTCTCAAAAGCAAAATCAGAAACACGAAAAGCCCCCAGAAACAGCAGGCTCCTTTGAAAATGCAGACTTCACCATGACAGATACACTAGTCCATAATACCAGCACATGAACATTCTCTTTGTTGGAGGTAATAATGATGTTTGGTTATATGGAAGCATGTCCTAATTTTCTATAATTATATGCTAAGTATTTAAGAGTGAATATCAAGTGGCTATAATTGTTCATTATTTATTTTATTGTCCTGTTTTTGATATAGAGTTTCATGTAGGACAGGCATTCCTCAAACTTGCTGCATAGCTGAGGCTAGCCTTGAACTCCTGATTCTTCTGCTTTCACCTCCCAAATGCTAGGAATACACCATTACGTCCAGCTCTGTCTATGTTAGCATGGGCTAGGGATGTAACTCAGAGGTAGAACACTTTGCTAGCATGCATGAGGCCCTGACTTTAATTCCTCAGCAATGCACGGTGAAAGGGCTCAAATGAGGAAGCCGTGTTTCATTAGTCGAGAGTTACTGGGGCTACCTGAGACACTTTGTAATAGAGTAAAGGCATCAGTGTTTACAGAGAGGACTGCATAGCCTTCCCAAGTTGCAGGTATGCACTCTCCCATGACGGTGTGTGTGTGCATATATATACAGGCTGAGAGCCAGAGCAAGAACTGTTGGTAGTAGCCCATGGGTCTAAGTCAAAGGCCAGACAGTGTACCTTGGTACTGAGGTGATCTGCAGCCCTCTGTCATCACAGAAAGGTCTGTGTGAACTGAATGCAGGGGCCTGTCAGTGAGAGAACACCAAAAGGGTCTTCCAGTGAAGGTTGAGGATTGTCTCCTGAGCTGAGGGCTCTGAAGTTGCTCCTTGAAGACCTGAGTCCCTGATTACCTGCTGCCTAGTTTAGGTCCTTGAGCTACTTTTCTTCATCCAGACCTGTCAGCAGCCTTGGTGGTCTTGTCATGAGAGAGCTTGTGGGGAACATGGGCACAGGGAAGACTTGAGAAGCTCACTCTGGACAGCTTGGGTTTAAACTGTTTGTCAGGAGCAAGGGAGCTAGCTAGTTCATTCTGTAAAGTAATATCATAAAGAAAAATATCTTAGCACACTTCATTTAAAAAAGAAAAAAGCTGGGTATGATGGCACAAGCTTGTAAACCCATCACTAGGGCAGCAGAGCAAGGAGGATCCTTGAGACTCCCTGGACAGCTAGCCAGCCTACTCAGTAAGCCATAGGGGAAAAGCTCTGTCACAAAAGCAAGGTAGACAGTATGTCTGGAGGGATGCCACCCAAGATTTTCTCTAGTCTTCTAGTCTCCACATACATGTACACATCCCCCCACACACACATACTTGAGAGCAAGCAGTTAAACAATGGTTGCCACTCAGTTGGATTTATTTTTAATCAAGACAGTGTGGGTTCCCAGGTACTGGCTCTCAAGATAAATGAGGGCTAGGAAAGCATTGAGAGTTCCTCCAGGTGAGATCCCCATCTGCCAGGTCACTATGGGACCTGGATGAAAGCATTGCTCAGGTGGGATCTGATGGATGGGGGTGTCCTCTGCCTCCTTTTGGGGCACTTACCTTCCTTAGCACTGTGGTTCAGCAAAGCTACTTGTGCACAGAAAGGACCATCTCTGATTCTTGTGGCTATAGTGTTGAGTATCCTATCCAAGCCCATAACACTCCACAGTCCCTTCCAGGGCTCCTGTCTCATTTTGCTGCAGAGCCTTTCGAGGCTTGCCTTAGGGGTTTTTCATGCAAATTAAAACCCAGGCCTGAGGAGGTCCATTCACCCTCACCTGACCCATCACCCCCTCAGGAATGAACATCTAATCGCCTAATATGGAGAGTAAGGAGCAGAGTTAGCATCCAGACCAGTGAGCACAGGTCAAGTGGCTCTGGCTTTTCTGCTGGAAGATCCTTTCTGTCTTGATCCCTTTAGGCTGTGGAGATTTAGGCCTGGGGCAGTGTTGGCTATGGCCCTCCAGCCCACAGCACCAGGGTTGCACACTGAGGCAACTCGTGGACCAGAAGACCTTGCTGCCTTTGTGGTAGCCCAAGGGAAGCCCTGCTAGTAGACTCTCCCCAATTCTTCCTCCCACACAGTTCCTGGAGGAGCCTTCCCAGAGCACACACATGGTACTGTAAAGCTGAAGTCTCAGAAAAACCACAGTAATATCTGTAACTAAGTGTGTTCAGTACTGCAGAGCCCTATTTTCTATGAGGGATAGACTCAGGAAAATAAGCCAGTCTTCTGTCACCGGGTATCCTGTTTACTCATGCTTATCCCAGGCTGTTTGGGAGTGAGTTCTCTGCTGGCGAACAGAGCACTAGGAGGCTTGTCTAGATACCATCTAATACAAGGCCCCAGTGGGCAGAGTATACCTAAGCCCCTGACGAAACGGGCTCTTCTGGCTCGGGGAGAGCAGAGAAGAATCCTCACTGTGTGGTCCAGTGCAATGGTGGAGCTCTGTTGTAAGTAACACGTGCCACAGTTGCTGTGAATGATCCACCAGACAGGCTACAAGTCCCTGCCTCCTCAGCCTTCTCTCCACACCAAGCCACTACTTGCCTAGAAAGGTCTCTGCTGGCATCCATACTGCCCACATTTCTTTGTCATAAGCCAGGACCCACCTGGGCAGGATAGAGGTAGGTAGGGAATATAGAGGGGAGGCATCTGGTCATCACACAGTTCCAAGCAGAGGTGCAATGGTGCAGGCTGCCGTCTGGGGAGCTTGCCTGAGTGAGGAGTGTGAAGCCTTTGAACCCCCCAGTGCACAGCCAGGGTGTGACTGTGACTTAGATACCATGCCCACCTTCAGGGCTGTGCCACACAGCTTTAGTCACATGTTGGACCTTTTATAATCAGTGACAATTTGTAAGGATAAATTAAGCATGCACTCCAGAGGACAGCAGTGTGGTAACAACCTTGTGTGCCTGTGTGGTTACTAGATGAATTTATGCTGTCTTTGTGAGCTCCATCAGAGCCAGTGCAATGATGGTTTGTCTTTACTGCTCTCTCTCTGGTCTCTGATACTGCACTTGGACTATTGTGGTATCCAAGAAATAACAACCACATCTGGTGACTCATTCACCCACTCAGTCAGTTTTGGAAGCACACTGTATACAGGTATTGGGACACCTTTCTTATGTTTAATAAAAATACTGTCCCAGGCATCTTTCCCATAGCACATGTGAAGTGATGCAGACAGTTTGTGCATAGGCGTGCCCCTTGGCTGGTACTTTGATTGATGCCCACTCCTCCTTGGGCATTGATGGACAGAAATGGAACAGAGCCTTGCACATAGCAAGCCAGCATACCACTCTCTACTGCAGCCCCCCTGCCAGTGTCACCTGATGGGTGCATGTTGGACAAGATCCTCTCTGAGCTTAGGAAGCAAGTATACTGAGTGTACACCTTCTACCTGTGTTCCTAGGATGCCAAGTTTGTGGAAGAGCGACGAAAGCAACTCCAGAGTTACTTACGCAGTGTCATGAACAAGGTCATCCAGATGGTGCCTGAGTTTGCTGCCAGCCCCAAGAAGGAGACCCTGGTACAGCTGGTGCCCTTCTTTGTGTGAGTACCTGTCCTGGACACTAAGCTCTGTTACTGTTAATATTTAATACATGGGGCTGTGCGGGCCAACCATCTAAGTGGTGGTGGTTCTGCCTAGCTCAAGCCACCATGCTCCGTGGCCTGAAACCAAGCGCTCCACAGCTGGAAGCAGCCAGCCAGAAATACTGGCCCTGGCACCCACAAGACACCAGCGTGGGAGATGGCTCCATCAATCTTCCACACTCTCTCTACAAGGCTGGGCTGAGCCCAGACCATCCCGCCATCCATGCAGTACCCAGTAGAAATGAGATTCTAATGTTTAAAGGTTATCCAATAGCTTTATATATTTGGTAATAGTTAAATAACAAGAAGCCCACACAATTAGAGGTGTTACCAAATATCTAACCTAACTATTACAACTACCTTAGTTTGCTGGAGACACCCATACATCTGCTGCCATTTTTCCCTCTCTTCTTCCTTTCTCCTGGCTCCTCCCCTTCCTTCTCCTTACTCCTCCCACATTAGCTCCTCCCAAAATACCGAGTTTAATATAGCGGGGAAATATACCCCTACAAAGCTCTGCTCCCTTTACACTGTTAGAAGTCAGGAGCCAGAAACTGTGCAGGTTCCTGAGTGCTGTGGAGCTGAGGTGCCTGGGAACTGTCAGTGGTGCTGAAACACAAATTCCACCCTGGACCTTACCAACCTAGTGTCTGAATGAACATCCTTGATGGTCCTCCGGTTCAGGATTGGGTTTAAAAAAATTTTTTAATTACATGCTTTTACTTATGTGTGCATGTGTATTGTATACCACAGCTCATGTGTGGAAGGCCGAGGACAACTTTCAGGAGTTGTTTTTCTCCCTCCACCATGTGGGTCATCAGGCTTGGGAGCATGTGACTTTACCCAGTGAACTGGGTGCAGCACTGGTAGATCCAGGCCAAAGGAAAGATGCCTTTCTTTGTTCAGTTGCTGAGTGCTCCCGAGATGAAGCATTTGCTGTTGACGTATGCTTGGTGTATAGACCCAACAAAGAGCTCCTGATTCTCATCACCACAGACTTTCGTGATTTCCATGTTCACTATAAGTCACCTTAAAATTAAGTTCAAACCCTTTTCTATCTTACGAAAGTAAAAAGAAAAATTAATTTATAAAGAAGAGGGAGAAGGGTTTTCATGTTATGTCCTTACAAAAAGATGACAGTTCAGAGTTGTCTGTTATTGTAACAGAAAATGCTGTCTTTCTGACCTGGCATCTGTGTCCCTGAGATGATGGCAGCTTCCTCTTCACTGGTCCCATATCACATGACGCTTCTGCTTACTGGTTCCGTGTACCCACAGCTCTGATGCTGTTGTTAGGAAGATGTATCTAGGCAGGGCTTTGTCCCTCTGTTCCAAATGTCTTCATTGTGTGGGGCATTTATGACCTTGAGTTAAGATGTCCAAGGCCATGAAGTCCTGTGATTCTCATGGTCTCCAGGTCTGGGAAGGTAAAGATACTATTTCTAATATACTCTCCTTGTGGAGGTCCCAGGTATGAAAAGCCTCAGAGAAAGGCCTGTGGGTCCCCACAGGTGGGCTTGAGAATCTCACTTGAGAAGCCCTTGTCCGAGTCTGTATAATTTGCTGGGACAAAATTAAGAGTGTCCTTCCACTGAGGTTCTTTAAAATGGTGTGCAGAAAGGTACCTGGGCTGTTCACACATACAGCGATGCTATAACCAGAAATGGGTGGATTTCTACTCTGTTTGTGGGATACGCCCAGAGTTTCCAGGTTGAGCTTTGGCCAGACAGACAGACAGACAGACAGACAGACAGACAGACAGAGAGCTACTCTCTGCAAAGATCCTTTTGTTGTAGCTGAGAAGGTCACTCACTGGTTTTGGTTCTCTTGAGGTTTTGTGAAAAGACATGTCTAATGCATTGCGTATTGAATGCCTTTTCCCTATTTAAAAGAGATAAGTTGGGACACCACATTTTTCCCACTGTCTAGTTATTAGTAGTGCCATACTTGGGGAAGGCCACGTCACATCATGAAGAACACTAGCTCATCTCTCAGGCAGCTCCAACCTGGGTATCTGTTGGGAATTAGCCTTTCCCTCTGAGCCCTGGCAGTTTGAGCTTTATTAGGGAGTTCCAGGCTAGGCCCAGAAGGACTTATGATAAGGAACCTGAGAGAAAGATGGTCCCCAAGGACACCAGGGTCCCCAGCTGGCTCCAGCAGTCCAGCCATTGCAGACCAGCATTCATTCCTCCATGCTGGGCTGCTGGCTTGTGACAGCTGTATGTCATTGTGTCCAGCAGGAACTGCAGGGCCAGCAGTCAGTGAGCTAGACTTGGTTTGCTTCCTGTTCCAATAGCCTGCACCACCTGGAGATGGAGCAGGGATCAAGGCTGATCAGAGCTTCTGGGATGACCTGGCTGGCGAATTTCCTCCTGAATGTATCTTTAAGTTCTCAGGGTTTTGCAGTCTTGGGTCTGGTGTTAGATGGAGCCTGCTGCCATACATACTTTGCATTTGTCAGTGTCATTGTGTTTGGGAGGATAGCATGGCTTTGGAGCGGCCTGATATCCCCACAGATCTGAGAGTGGAGAATCAGCAGGTCAAGTGTGCCCACTTTTGGCCTGTTTCCTTCCTTGACAACAAAGCCTACATCACCCACTGCTGAGGCCGAAAGTAGGACAACGGGAAGTGGGCATTTCTTTTCAATTTTGGCTTCTGTGCCAGTGTGGCACATGGGAGTGTTGCAGGTCCCCCATCTCCAGATAAGGAACAGAAAGATAGCAGCTCTCACTGACACTGAGGGACCCCACATTGTCTGTGCTCTCCTGGTGCTTTTGAGAAAGGTGGGTCCCAGGGAACTGGACCTGCTGCAGAGGTTTGCTCAGACCCCTAGGGAAAAGGCGGTGCCCCTAAGGAAGCGAGTCTGACTTTAAGAGTTCTCTGAGGAAATGGGCAGCACATGACATGACTTCAGTGATTTGCTAGGCTGTCACTTAACATATTATCATTAAAATGTTTCTTTGCAGTGTAACTCATTCCTTGGAAGCTGCCATACCCTGAGAGGGACAGATGGGGGGAGACAGAATAAAGTAGGTCACAGCACAGACCCCCATGTGGAGGTTCAGCAGAAGTGTGGGCCGTGTTTCTCCACCCACTGTCACTTTTACTCCAAACGTTGTTAAATATAGTTTCTGCTGAGATGAGAAGAGCCATGTTCTCCCAGAGAGCAATTAAGTTTAGCCCAGGGTCGCAGTGGGCTGCCGTGTGCTCTGCCAGGGCCCACTTGAGCCCACATGGAGGCTTTTTTTCTTCAAAAGGTGTTACTGACTTGTACAACTCAGAACTTTGTATCTTGAATCGGCGTGGTGGATCGTCAAGAGCCCTCTGGGCTCCACAGTCCTCATTACTTCAGAGTTGTTCAGGGCATCACTGATGCACAAGCTACATGGCTCCAAGTGGAGAGGGTTTAAAACTAAGTGTAACTGTGCTGATATTTGGGGTGGCACTTGGCACATGGCTTGCTTTGCTGGACTCTGTCCTTCTGCACCACTCCAGTCTCCATTGTCTGCCCAGGTAGCTCCTGTCTGACCCAGGGCAGGGCCAGCCTCTGTCCTTGGATCTCTAGTCAGGAGGCACTGGGCAACGCCTGAGGTCGTTAGCCTTGTACCAGCCCTCCTGAGCCCTGGTGATACGTGGCTCATACTTCTCTCCTTTTCTCCTCTTGGTTTTCAGTCCTCCACGTTTGCTCATACCACCTTTGCAGATGCTGAGTGAGGTGGCAAACAAAGAGATATGCTTGCAAATACCGTAAATACTAGTGTGCTTATCTGCATAGGATGTGTCACAGGAGCTGTAAGAAAGCATGCTCTAGAAGTGTGAATCTGCATGCTTATGCCTCCTAGGAGGTAGGCATGGCACATAATACTGCAGCAGTGTGGCTGGTATTGGCTGGAGTTCTCTGCCTGAGGAATTCTCTCTAGGCTGTTGCTATGTCAGGCCAGCCCAAGCTAGTATTGCCCATTCACTGCACTGGTCACTGTGAGTTGCTGTGATAGTGAGTGGAAAACAGAGGATATTCTAAGAACAAGTTCCTGTTGGGGCAATCTTCAGGTCTGACTTCACTGAAATCATGAAGACTCGAGCTCTCACTTAGGGATTTGGAGCATCCTTCTGGATGCAGGTTCCCAGGACACTAGTGAGAATAGCTGATTGGGAGTCACCGAGGTGGTGGAGGTGCCTAAAGAAAGAAGGAGGAACAAAAAGCAGCAATGGCCAATGTTAGGCCCTGGGACAGGGTAGAATGTAGCACCAGCCAGGCAGAGAGGAAGCTGGGAAGAAACTGTCAGGGCTGGAGGGGAGTGTTTCCAAAGTTCCCCTTTGTATGAACAAGCTGTGAAACACACAGTCTCCGAGCATCAAGAATAGCAAGCTGTCAGCTCCTAGGCTGCCAAGTTGGCAGAGGTCCCACAGAGCAAGTGGCATGGCATAACTGGGTGGCATTCCTGCCACCCCATCCATATAAGAGTGTCCTGAGTCGGCCATCAGGGTCAACATGGGGGAAGCCAGAATGTGGCAAGGGATTAGGCCAGCTTGCTTTTGGGCGTGGCCTTTCCCTACTAGCAGATGTGGCAAGCCCTCACTCTGTAGTGGATAGTGTATACAGACGCAGGACCCTTTGGCTAGGGTGCCATGTTGCCATGTTGAAATGGTTTGGGTAGGCCTGTTGGATCTTGTAAAGCTGTCTGCAGACCTGTGGGCTCCATGGTCAGGAATGAGGCAGGTGTTGAAAACAATGTCTTCTTCACCCTGCCGGGTGCCCTGAGCTTTGCTGGGCTTCCCGCGGGGTCACTGAGACCCACTTGTTCCCTTTGGTGTTTGTGTTGCTGTTACTTCCCCAGGTGAGAGAATGATAAGGCAGTGTGCACCTGGGGTGTGGGAGCTGGGAGCACAAGCGGGGGACGAGCTGCAGAAAGCTTTTATGGTTCTCACACTAGTTCACCATTGCCATGTTCAGGGTTTCTATTAGGGGTCCTCTTGCCCAAGTCAGAATAAAGCCTGGTGGGGCATGTGGCTGTTCTCTATTTCCTGGGGAAGTGCCCTGGATACAAGCTGTGCCTGCTGCAGTCCCTCCAAGTGATGCCCACGGGCAGCTGCCTGGCACTGTCTTAGGTCCTACCACAGCCTGCTCTTTGGGGCTTACTTGAAGTGCAGGTTTCAGAAAGGCCTGGAAAGCGAGGCTGGGGAAGATGCAGTGAGGAACTTGGCGTCTAGCATTACTGTGGAGCTTGGCCCGGATGTCAATCTGCCCAGAGTATGCTAAATGATTCTAGAACATCAAGACCTGTGATCCAGCAGCCCAGCAGTGTAGCGCAGAGCAGTGTAGCTCAGGAGCGGTGGTAGGCCGCTGCCTGGGGAAGAGGAGCAGAGCTGCCTGGCTTCCTCTTGTTCACACTTGGGGATGTGCTGCAACGGGGCTGCAGATGGTTTTTACCCACTTGCTCCGGGAAGGCAGGTTGAGAACCTACAAATACAATGTGAAGCAGCCATCCTGCTGTCACTTGGTACAGCCGTTTGACACCTTTTCTTCTCAAGGGTTCAGTAGTGGCATCTGTGGAGATGGAGGGCTTTAGGCCGGGTTTGGCCTGAGGCTGTGTCCTACTCACTAACATGGTGATTGTGGACTTGCCCCTCTACAGGCTTTGTGCCGCCATCTCCCCTTCTGTAGACAGTGTTGGCAGTTGGCACACTAAGGCTGAACTGCACAGGAACCACAGAGCTGCAATTGTGACAGCTGCTGGCATCACTAGTGGGAGTGTACACAGAATTCCTGAGCTCCGTAGAGACAGGGTGGAGAGTGTAGGGCATTCTGGGATGTCAGGAGCACAGCAAGCATGTTCACTACAGACTGCAGTGGTGGAGCTCTGGCCATGTCACACTGCAGCCACATGAATTCAGAAAGAGCAAGACATGGTCACACAGACCTGCGACCAGATGTTAGACCTTCAGAGCCTTGTGACCTGGTTCACTCTCTGCCTGAGTGTCCTTACCTGTAAAATGAGGCTCAGAGTCACAAAGACCTCAGAGGCTTGAGAGTATTAAAAGAAATGCCACCAAGTGTGTGCCTTTGCAGGGCACCGCTCTGACTGCAGTTATAGCCTGGCTTCTGTGTTCAGAGTTTCACTTTAGCTCCCAAAGGATACAAGTTGGCAGCATAGATATTACTACAATTGCGTGCCCTACTTCATGGCTTTTATTTTTAAACATTGGAGCCTCAGAAAATCCAGCTTGGAAAAAGGGAAGCAGATTAGGTTATTTTTGGCACAATACCCTCCATCCAATTTAGGGTTAGTGAAAAAAAAAAAGAAAAGAAAAAGAAGAAATAACTCCCCTGTAATAGCAGAGGTGTGGTAACAGCACTGAGGTGACTCGTTTCACTATGGTGCCATCCTGGTGACAGCTTTTCTGTCTTTGGGTCAGCCTTCCCTCCCAACTTTGAAATGTGCTGTCTAGGGTGACCATGAGTAGTTATCTAACTAGGCTTCCAATGAGATACTTACTCCTGCCTTGATACTACTGTGCAGAAAACATCAGTCCTTGGTCTTGGTGGCCCCAAGTCCAAGCACTGCTCCCACTTCAGATGGCAGGTTAGGAGGCCCTGGAGTTGACTGGTCTCTTGATGGGGCCCCATATAATCCCCCTTGCATCACATCTAGAGCAAAGAGGGAGGGTCAGTCAGCCTATACGAACTCACAGGTTGAGCAGGGGTGATGTGGGAGGAAGGGGCCAGTACGCCATGCACTGGGGCCAAGGATCCTTCTTCACAGGTTGTTTGAGGACCTCGGGATACTTTGGTATTGCATTCTGCCCCTGCTGAGCCTCCTGGCATGTATAGACTGCCCACACAGCCTGGTTTGCTATCCCTGGCAGAGTCACCGACTCCATCAGAGTAAGACATGTCTCAAAGCTCCACAGAAGGACCTTCAGACATACCTCCAGCCCAGGTGGCAAAGTCACCCACAATAAGGGACAGGCTCTGGCTGCATCTGGTGAGCTAAGTCAGCCAACTGTCCAGGCTATTCCTCCTGCAGAACTCTCTCTAAGCCTAGGAGGTAAAGAAGTTGATGGTAGCCAGGGGATCTGATGGTCTGCCCTGACATGGCTGGAAAGAGCTAACAAGGGAGAGTCATGGAACATTCTGGTTGCCTTTAGGAGCTTGCTTTTCTTGGACTCTTAACTCTTACCCAAGAGGTCAAGTTTCACACCAACATACATATGGAAGTGATGTCATAGGAATGGTCTTGAGATAGTCGTTGGTTCTTCCAACTTCTTCAGCTACCCATGAGGTGGGTTCCACTCACCCTCTGCTAACTCTGGAGGAAATGAGCCGTTATAGGTAATCCCCAGTCACCCCTCAGCACAGGTGGGAAAATGAAAACCTGTTGTGGGAGGTGACTTGACTGAGTACATAGCCAGACAGCTGCAGGCCTGCACTGTAGTGATGTAAGACTCCACCCTCAGGTCCTGGTCCTGGAGGGGCTCGTTCCCTGCCATTAGAGTATGAGATGGCAGTCAGACCAGGAAGTGTGTCAGATGGGAAAGGGGTACTATGTTCATCTAGGGGCAGCCTCAGAATGATGACTCATGATTCTCACCCATGTGGACTGTGGGCAGCCTGGAGGGAGCCCTCAGGTCCCCAGCTAGGTCTCCTCATTGCCTCTGGTAGTTCCCAGACCATGCATGGCTGCTGGACTATTGCTGTGAGAAAGGGGGTTTTCTCTGGAACGGGTAACGTCTGAGAGAGGCGTGAACCCCAGCAACAAGCTTGGATAGTTACTGTCTGACAGTGAAGGGCTGATGCGGGCCTCTCTCAGGACTCTGGTTTTTGAGGTCACAGTGCATAAGATGGGACACAATGCGGTCGTGGTGGGCTCGTCCTCAGTGTGTCCCGAGCTGCTCTCGAAATCTTCGCGTGTGCCTGCAACATGGAGATGCTAACACAAATGCACTGCACTGCAGCATCGGTGCCATGAGTGTGAAGGCACATAGTAGGTGCTGCAATCATGCATTCCATGTTTCCTTTCAATCCCGTGAAGGATACAGTGAGCAGAATATGAATACTAGATTGACCGATTGGTAATTATAAACAATTACCACGAACAAGAGGGAAAATCTTTATTTCTCATTACCCACAGGACTGCTGTGATTCAAACTGCTGTTTTGACTAAAAAATGAACAAAACATGATGAGAAAATTAGAGATGTTTAAGTAGCTACCTTCTTTGCTTTAAAAAAAGAGAAAACTCCACACATACACAGTTACAGAATCAAAGGGTTCAAATTAGTCCAAATACTCAAAGGAAGACCAGACTCATTTAGCTTGCTCTAGAATCTGTCATTGTAGTAGCCCAGGCTGGCCAGGAGCACAGCCCAGAGTAGCGGCTACCCTCCACCAAGTGCAGGGCGTACACCTGCTACATGCTAAGCATGCTTGCAGTGCTAAGGCAAGGCAAGTTCCCACCAAGGCTAGGGACACATGGAGCCTGGGGGTGATGGGTTGTGCATCCCAGCTGGTGATTGCTTCAGAGACAAGTGGGAACAGGCCTGGTAAGTGTCACTGTGGTTAGAGAAGCCCTCAAAGGTAATAGGACATGGTGTATATCCCTCAGAGATGGATCCAGGCAGAGTAAACCACAGGAGCAAAGACTCTTCATAGTGAGCATTAACGCCAGTGTGAAGAAAGCTTATGTGTAGGGAATGGATGGGAGACCCTGGGGAGGAGTTTGATCATCCAGGGTGAAGCAAGATGACTCTGGGGAGGTGAGAGGGGTGGGTGCAGCTGTCAGCCCCTAGTATGTTCAGAACAGAGTCTTCAATGGTGACACTGCTGGCACGAGGGTTGCCATTTAGTGAATCGTGACTCAGAGAGGCAGGAGACGGGCTTTGAGAGGCCTTTGGACATTCATATCAAGCAGGCAATGCATCCAGAACCCAAGGACAGAGGCCTGGACGAGGCACAAATTGAAGAGTTGTCCGTGTCGTTGAGGACAGAGTAGCTCAGAGGAGAGGACCTGTAGCTATACCTGGAAGATTTCAGGAGGTGAAGGGAAGCCCATGAAGGAGGTGTGTGGAACACACTCCCCAGTGACAAGTCCTAGAAGCTGAGGGACACAGCCCAGCAGGGAAGGCACAATGTTCATGGAATCTTCCAAACTAGAGGATTCCCTGCCTCCCTGCCGGTGAGAATAGATGCTTCTATGTGGGAAACAGGTGACCCAGACATACACCTGCCAGCTGGGAGGAACCTGCTCTCTGATGCTGGTGCCTCCTCTGCCTGCCCAGTAAATGCAGTCCAGCTTGTCTAGATACTGGACATGTGGCATATTAGATGGGCTGGTGCAGCCCCAGGCCCAGGCAGTGGCTCTCCTCATCCTCTGTTACCTCTGTCCACTGTCTTCAGCCTAAGCTGAATCCCCATCTTGATGTTTAGGGCTGAACCCTTGGCCTGTGAAGCCAGTGGCAACATCAATGCAGTTAGGTGTTGCCACAAATGGAAGTCTTCCCTAGGGCCATTTTCTGCCTTTGTAACTCAAGGTCTCAAAGGCTTCATCCTAAGTATAGCCAACTGTGGGTAGGGGGCATAAACAACAAGGCCTGGCAGGGTTTGCGCTGTGCTTGAGAAGCGGCTGCTGCTAAGATGACCCTGAGTGTCGGGCAGGAGAGGGCCAACGGGGCACAGGAGGTGGGGCATTTCTAATGTAAGCCTAGATGCTTTGACACTCATGTGCCCTCTCTGAACTCGGCACTCTCTCCTCTGGACCTCAGACCTCTTCAGCACTGTCAGTGGGTCTGAACAGGGAATGAGAGGAGGGGCCACATCTCTGTTGGATGTGTGATGTGTCCCCTGCTGACTGATAGGCAGGCTGATGTGACAATGGCTGTAGCTCAGCTGGACTACTTAGGTACCCAGAGGTTTGTCCCTTTTGATACAAATGGAGGTCACTGTGTTAGGTGCCACTGCAGTGACCTCTGAGCCTGCCAGATGAGCCGATGGCAGCGTGCCCTGAAGATGTGCCAGTAGAGCAGAGAGGCTTTGGAGACCAGGCACCACTACACTGTTGCTTATAGACGACATCTGTAGGAATGCTACTAGTACTCCTTTAGAATGGCCCACTGAGACCTCGGAAAACCCCTGAACCTCCTCTGCTCCCAATGCCAGAAAGTAGAGAACCAAACTGTGGGGCTAGATACAGTCCCACCTGCCTTGCTATGAGTCCTTTGCATGGGGCCCGTCCCTGCTGCAGGGTTTGTCCTGTCCTGTAGGCCCTATAGATAGGAGATGGTGACAAAACCCCTGTCCCAGGACAGTGAAGAGCAAAGAATCTGTGCCTGGGTTCCCAGGTTTGTGCCTTTGCAGAATAACTGCAGCCGTTAGTGTCCCCACCCCCACACAATTACAGTTAAGGGCACTGATGTATTTGCCAGTGTCTTAGGGCACACAGGAAGGTCCTTGCTTTGTTTGCTCTGTTAAGAGCTGTGGGATGTGAGCCAGGTTGCGGGCATATTGCTAACTTTGGTGTTTGTTTGTTTGTTTGGTTGGTTGGTTGGTTGGTTTTGCTGCTGGTGGTGGTCTGGTTCCTTTGGTTTTTACAGTGCTGGAAATGGGCATTGTATACTTGAGGCAAGTGTTCTGTCCTCATGCTACGTCACTGAATGCATCAGTGGATCAGGTGCGGTACTGATCCATTTCTGTCCTGGTTATAACCAGAGTCCCTGCTCTACGAGTTTAAAGATGTGAGCCCTGGCCACTCACTTCAAAGGAGGAAGAAGAAAGTAATGAGTAAAAAGTGGGGCAGGATTTTAACCACAATTGCCATCTGTAAGCAATGGCAGTTGCTGGATTACTACTGTGAATACCCAGTGATTCTACAAGACAAAGGCAGCTTGGGCACAGTGAAATCCTGCTTGTTAAGCAGACCTGGGCAAGGTGTGGCCTGCATCACTACTGATTTCTGATTCTGTAAAGGTGCCCCAAGGAAGTCTAATTACCATGAGATAATTGATCCGTCTTCAAAGGTGAGCTGTCCCTGAGATCTAAGGTGGCTGTAGGTTTAGGACAGTGGCTGAAGACTTTGAGATACTTTCTTGGAGATCTGAAATAGGATGTAAAAGCAGACTCTAATCTCTGTGCCCTTGGCCTAGAAGAGGGTAGGCTAAGTTAGCTGTCCCTGGTTCGCAAACACTCCGTTTGCCTCTTGAGGCTTAGCATGAACAGGTGCAGAATGAAGGCAGAGCTGCCTTCAAAGAGCAGCTGGTGCCTAACGGGGTGACACATGTACTGGAAATGCAGAGGCAGGTGGATCTGTGAGTTTGGAGCTAGCCTGATCCACATTGTGAGTTCAGACTAGACAAGGCTACAGAGTGAGACCTTATCTCAAAAAAACTAGTTTGTAAGAGCCCGATTGTCTGCTCTGTGATTTCTGGTATTCCCTGTGTGGCCTGAGGGAGAGTAATATCCAGTGATTCCACAAGACAAAGGGCAGAGGTCAGTGTAGTCCTCAAAAGCAAGGCCTCAGAATCCTCTTGGACATCTCATAGCAGTCTGCCCTCACTGTCCACACGAGAGAGGTAGGCCTTTTGCCCCTGCGTAGTTTTGTCTGGATGTAACATTTGTCAACCAACCTTAATGTCTAAAGGACACCTGTTGGAGGCAGGACTCCTGCAGTCATGAGAACAGAGTCGTGTTGGAAGTTTACAGTGGTCTGTGTCACAGTGCCCACTGGTTGGCTCCCCTGTCCTTAAGTTCACTTCTTGATACCTTCTCTGCTTGATACCTTTCCATGACTCCTGGGAGTCCTCTACCTTCCAAAACCATGCCCTTGGGGACAACATTGGTGTCTAGGAAGTCAGTTGTAATTGGTGTCCCTCTTCTGGACATCTGGTACTTCTGATGGGTCTCCCACAGGCTGTTCCCTCTTGGGCTATGTACAGACTCTGCCAGAGCCCCTCCTGGAAGAGACAACTTAGGGAGCCCACTTGGTTTCAACTCAGAAGAATCGTATTTGGCAAGGGTCAGAATACAGGAGGGCAGGGGAAGCCCATCCGCGATGAACCTTACCTCCAGATTTACCTAGATGCCATCCCCATCTCTGTGAAGCAGACAGAGAAGCCAAGGATGGATCACTGGCATGAGAAGCAGAAGGCAGCATGGTGCATATTTTCCATTTGTAGAATTAACAAGCAAAGCAGTAAGTCACACACCACACACACACACACACACACACACACACACACACACACACACACAC
>JADRCG010008334.1:0-26043 GCA_019844195.1 Rhabdomys dilectus
GGTCTAAACTTCAATTAAAATATAGTATGTTTCACCCATAAAAGTTATGGCATCATTGAACCAAGGTGGAAATGTTGCATTTCATGTGGTGATGTATAAAAATATATGAAGTCTTCAGACAAAAATATCTAGCATACAACCAATAGCCTCTGTTGTCATATTTTATTCCAATCTTAACCAACAAGGACTTAAACCTACTCCTAAGCATGATTAATTAAGAAGTATATCCTTAAGCATGTACAGTCTATGCCCATGGTTTAAACAAAAATCATAGTAGACACATGGCATGGTGGCTTGACTTAGGTCAAAGTTGGGGAGCACATGTATAAATTATCCAAGTAATGTACAGAAAAGTCCCTGAAATATTCAGCTTATACATAAAAATTTAGCTTAAAATTAAGGAAATAGTTCTTTAAATGTACACTATTAACACTGAAGTACACTCTTGAAGATGACTGCCTTGCTTAGTCACCAAAACTTACTATAGACAAGCTCAAAAAAAAGCCTGGCTATATGCTGTACTCTCATTAAGCTCATCATCATGGCTGTGATATGCTCAGGAAAGTACATGATTACATCTAGGAGAGGAGGAAGGCTCTCAGGGAACTCAAGTAACAGAATGTTAATAGATGGTCCATCCTTAATTGTGTCATTCTACTCTAAAGAATATTTATAAGAATGTTGTCCACATATCAATAATCTTCATCAAAAATTTTATTAGTTGTGCCACAATTTTCAGTTTGAAGCTGTGAGATACTTTAAACAAACACCAGAGTGGAAAGTTCTTTTTATTTCTGTGCCTCCTTATATACCCCAATTTTATATTATGTCTTAGGAATTATCCCTTCCATCATTTTGTCACTGACTCCCACACTCATATGTCCTAAAAGAGTTATCTTTGTGTGACCTAGATAATCCTCTTTTATGCTTTTACCTCTATTATCTCTCCTTGAATGACTTAGCACATTACAAACATTATTTACATGCTGTTCTAACTACCTCAGACCTCTCACCTTCTTTTTTGGTAATGATAATACCCTGTCATGGAGATAAGCAAAATTGATAAGGAACCCTTTCTTCCATGCCAAATGCAATGTTT
Source organism: Rhabdomys dilectus (assembly GCA_019844195.1). NCBI lineage: Eukaryota > Metazoa > Chordata > Mammalia > Rodentia > Muridae > Rhabdomys > Rhabdomys dilectus. Next base: position 1,100 of record JADRCG010008334.1, read on the forward strand.
ACCTGAGATGGGAAAGCAAAGTATTTTATGTCCATATACATATAGATGTAAATTCATTATCATGCTAAGTATAGTCTGCTAAAACAGCCTGCGTCCTTCTTAGGCTTAAAAGTCATCCTACAGTAAAGACAAACTAAGTTTAATCATGGTTGTTATTGAGTTTGCTTCTCAAGGTTTGGGCTGTGCCCCAACTCTAATCATACATGTAATCATACATGTAAAACATGTAATTATACATGTTTTAGTACTACCTGTTTCAGTAATAGGTAATCATGGTTTTTTTTAAAAGCTTATTACAATCACCTGTTGTTATGACCACCTGCTGTTATGACTACATTGTTATGACAATATTGAAACCATGTCTTTGTTTTACAAGAGGCTATTACCAGGTTGTTAAGTAATGCTTTAGTAAACCTATCTGTTTGTCTGCCAAATTCCTCATTTAAAAAAAAAAAAAAACTCTACCTCTGAGCTACAAAAAAATTATCTTCCTTACATCCAATGCCATTTGAACACTTTCTTTAAGGGGATACAGTCCATGTTAAAGAATAAATAAGTTTGTTTTAATTAATTTGGTCATGACAATTTGGTTTGGTGATCTTTCTTCTCATACTTTTGGAATTAGCATATTCTCCTTCTTTACTGTTTAGTTAGTTATATCTAGCTCAGTGACCTAAAAGCATAAAAAACCATCTTTTTTTATATCCATTCCTCTCATTATAATTTCTACCTAATTTTAGTCAGATAGTAGTCAACTAGCATGCAGAAACACAGGTAGCTTCTACTTTCCTTCTAATGTTAACCTTGTTACTGTTGCCAAAATCTTAATATCACCAATATTATGGTTATTTTATTGTCATAGCTACAGGCCAAGCATACTTTAGGTTATTACAGTAACTTTTGTCTTAATAGCTTGTGATCTGTTGGTCACCTACACATGGCAATAGACTAGCTGTACCTCAGCAGAAAGCAGTATAATAACCTTTATAGTTTCAGTCTCTCTTACATAAAATATCATTTTGTACTTCATGAACTAGCCATGTGGGCAAAAGGATAAGTGTATATAAATGTGGTCAGTGGGAAATTATCATATGAATGCTTTATAAATTTTGGTTGTAGATGAATTTTAATCCACTAGCATGGCTGTTTTAGCAAAGAATCACATTCAAAGTCCTTCTAGGTATATGTGTTCTAGCTGGAATGGAGACATGTTCTGGGTTACAGTATGATCTGGCCAGACTACAGGCATGCCTTTAGTACATACCTTTGATCCTTAATGATGGAAATAAGATTATTTTGTGCTAGGAAGAAGCCATCTTTGAAAGCAATGCCTAAGAAGCAGACAAACTGATACATCAGGAAAGATTTAACAGACTGAGTCATAGGATACACTCTATTCTCACAAGAACAGCACAGGAAAAAGGGGCTACTTAAGATTAGTATAAGGTGAAAGATGCTGTGGCTGATTTACCAGAACCATTTGACAAAGAAAGCTAGCAGAGAGGACATGTTAGATACAGGTGAAGACAGAATGTACCAGAGAATGAGAAGGAGCCATGTTGCCAAAGTTAGTATGTGGCCAAGCAGAACAATTCAGTGAGAAGCTGAGGTAAACCAGATTGAAGCAGTCAGTTTGATAGATTAGATTGTACAAAGGTTAAAAATTTTCAGTCTAATTCCTAAGAATAGTTACAACACAGAACAGAACTCTCTGGGTTCTGCCCAAGCCGTGTATTTGCACAGCTTGTATATGACTCTCATCTCATCAACATGATGAACATGAAAACATTTTTAAAATTGGAAAGAATGACTGTCTTCTGAATGTGATAAGAATTTTTATACTTCAGAAGCCCCTCTGACTAATATAGTTGCTTATAGGTCCTCACTGCTAAGTTGGCCTCCTTTCTGCTTTCTACATCAGATACATTTCTTTTTCTTACCTGTTCCTTTTTCTAGACAATCTTAAACTGTGTGTCTTGACACTTTAGATATTCTCTCTGAAGACACTCCTTTGCCCATTCTTCTGTTTATAGAACTCATTACCGAATCTATTTACTTCTTGGTTTATAATTTAGAAAAACCAACTTTCTCCACTTATTCATCCTACAAGAAGTTGGGGATATCTGTAGATAGCCTACTCAATTTTTTTTCCTCTCCCAAATTCTGACTCAATCCATTTCAAGTTTCTTAGTATTTTTACTCTTTTATCTATAATACTAAATAATTTTGAAAAAGGAAGGAATTGTCTTTATTCCTTTGATATGAGTTATTAAAACAAATGAAAAGAAATGTCTCTACTTTCAAATTCAGAGCTCTGTATTCATGTTTATCTGAAGAGAAGTTAAATAATTTTGAGATCCTGAAAGGTAACTTTTATAAGCTTAAAACAGATTTCTGGTTTTATCATCTGGCACTTTCCTCTCTAACAGTGTTTATGAATACCATGCAACATCACTGTAGGAGATACAATGTCTTCCTCCCTCCTCTGCTCCATTGCACAGCTTTGGAAGGTCATTTCTTAATGGAAGCAGAGATTTATGATCCAAATTCTTTTTTTCTAATTATTTGTTATCTCTTCTTTCTTGCTGGCTAGTGTTAGTTTCACTATCTATTCCCATATTTCTGTCTTTTCCCTTCTGGCAGCTTTGCTAAAAATGACAACACTTCTGTAATATATCTCAGTCTTGTTACTGAAATTAAGGATGATTCATTTAATATTGTAATATTTTTATAATTGTCTAATTAGATAGTGCAAATTAGATGCATTATAGCCCCTGAAATATTTTTGATTAGCTGAAGAAGGAAAACTTCTGGTAACAAAGCTGCTTGCAATGTCAATGTCTTGTACCAATATGTGCCAACACATTACCTCTAGAGGGCAGAAATATTTTTTTTTCAACAACCCATTGGAAAGTTTCTATCGAAAGGTATTGAGCTGATGAGACTTATATAGCTAGTCCTCTAACAGGTGAGAAGTATTTCTGCATTTGTGAGTTCAGAGATACGTTCTTACAGATTTGGTAAATATGATATTTTACTATGTTTATATACATTGTATGAATATATGGTTAGAATACTCTACTAGCGACTGGAGCAGAAGCATTAAATTTAATAATCCAGTAAGTTTTTAAAGATTTACTGTTATGATAAATATGAAATATCTTTGGAAAAATGGTCTAGAATCAGTGAATTCCTTATAAGAAAATCGAATGTGGTGTCAGAATAAACTTGTACTGCTTTGGGTAAAATGTTTTTTACTTAATAACACTTGGTAAAACCACTGACAATGTATATAGAGACAATAAAACCTTATTGGCCTTTTTCTTTAAAGAGTTCATGATAGTATGTTGTGGAAGAAAATTCTATTGCAAAATTTGTTTCTATCAATGAATTTATCAATAAAATTATTAGCATCTACAATATATGCTAATAAAAATGAAATTAGTATGTATGAGAAAAAGGGTGAATTTTATATATTATTTATTATTATTTCATGAGGTGTTAAACTATGAAAACATTCTCCATATATTTTCATGTAAAGTGGCCAAATGAGATTAAGCTGGGCAAAATCTATCTATGTACACCCAAAACTTAAAAAATATGCCTAACTAAAATTTAGAGAAAAGGATATTAGGGAATAATGACCTTGACACAACCTCTGGGACGTATCAGCTTTGTGATGAGCATGTGCAATACATGTGGACTAGTTCATATTATAATATGACTATTTTCTACATGTTTCTAAAATAAAGTAAGTTTTCACCCTCAGTGGACATGCACCTAAAATGTACTGTAAGAACTTGACTAACTACTTTCCAGATAAAGTTCTGAACAACTGTGTCACTGGTGATGCTTAAAATACATGTAATGAAGTTGAAGGAAAATTAACATGTATGGGGGTGTTGCTAATATTCATTAATTCTCTATTTCCTTACAGAAGTAAGGTATTATCAACCTTATAACCTTGGAAAGAATGAGTACATAGTAATTTTTTCACAATTGAGGAAACTAGTTAAGAAAATAGACCTTACAGGTACTGAATAGTGTGAGTTTATGTTTCTCTGGCTAGGTTATTTAATTCCCAGTGTTTCTTCTGTTGATATGTTATGAATCATGAAATTCAGTCATATATTTGGAGAGGCTTGAAGAGGATTTATTATGTAATGCTTTAATTTAAGCCTTTATAGGCTAAGGAATTAGGGTGCCTGGTTATAATTCATGGTAAACTATGAATGGAAGTCAAGTTTAGTGTGTGATTTTCTGAAAGACTAAAATCTCTTATCATTAAGTTCATCACTGATTATTCTTGAAGATAGCCTCCTAGAGAACTTCCTACCTGGGGATCTTTAAATCAATGTAGACCCATGGAAGGAGCCACGAGACACTCATTTTCACTCTCCTCTCCTCTCTGCTTTTTCACGTGTGCTATTATTCAGATCTCCCCCATCACCTACAATGCCTACATAGCATGTGGTCATTATTATTTTTGACCAACATAACCAACTGGAAGTTTGTCCATCTTGTTTGAAAAATTGAGGTATGTACAGTTGATTTTTAAAGATATATTACATTTTGGTGCTATTTGTCTTAAGGACATTGAGGTATATTTTAATGTCCGATGAAAACCTGATGTATTATATTTATTACTACTTTTTTGAACAGGTATAGCAAGAGCAGTGGTTTACATACAAAGAAAATAAGAAATATTAAAAAATAAATACCAAACCAAAACAATACAAACAACAAAAATCCCAAACCAAAACAAACAAAATCTCATTGAACAGTCCAAGAAGAATATAGCTAATTTAATGTTCTCTTTACATGCCTCAAGAATCCAGGATTCAAATCTCAGTTTGTATTGCCACGGTAGACATTCTTGTGGATGTCAACATCTCATGTTATATATTGTTGTACAGAGCATGGAAGTCTTTCATTGTGAATCATTTAGGAAACTCATTAAGATATTTTGATACACATCAATTTTATTTTTGCTTCAGTTTGGGATTTTGTGTTAGTTTTCTAAACTATGAATGTAAATTCCACTTACCATGCATGATATGTAAAAATCTACAACAAATTAATTATGGCAAAATATCTTTATAATCTGAGTGACATTAACAGTAATAGATAAGAATCATTAAATTCAAAATGCAATTCACTGTACTTGAAACAATCAAGAAATGTCTGTATGTCAACAGACACTAAATTTATATTAGAGAGCAATAAAGACTAGAGATGATAGATTTTATATGATAGATAGATAGATGATAGATATACAGAACTTTTCTTGACTGAAACTTGAAGATAAAAGTAGCATGAATAAAAAAATGATCAAGAAGTAAGACAATATTGATTAAACCAGTCATTAAATAAATATTCTGTAAGACAATTATGTTCAATTTAATTTTATGATTTGTAATTTATTTAAAATAAGTTGCACTCATTTTATGAATGTAAAAAGAAGGTAAACTCATTGTAAACATTAACATTTTATAGACTGTTGGTAAAAGTTACCAGAATTTATATATTCAGTGAAATGGTTAAAATTATGCAGTATTTGATAAAAATTATCCTATTTATGAAGATATTTAGCATATAATAATACATAATGTAAAATATGTTACTAGTTGAATGTAATTTCAGAGATTATGAATTGCCTAAGGTATGATGTTCAGAAATAGAAGAAAACTAGACATTGAGATATTTAGTAGTTACTATCAAGAAACATTATTTTCTGTTTAGATAGAACACTTATAAAATATCATGAAGATTGTTTGAAAACACTACCAGATTTTGTGGAGTTTACTGGCATTTGTTGTTCTTTCAATACTAAAAATGAGTATAGTATCAATTGTAAATATAGGTAACAAATATGTAACATAAATGGAAAATAAATATTTTATAAATTGTTAAGGCTAGGTAACTTTAACTCATCACTGCCAAGGATTATCAGAAATAATCTCAATAGAGAAGAAAAATGTTATTGCCACCAGAATTCTTTTACTTTGAAACATAAGGTGAATAATAAAGGAAAGTATCATTTCATTTTACATTAATTAAACTGCAAAACTAATCAGAACCGTACTAAATTCAGCATGTTTATTACTGAGAGTTCTGTGGAGAAGTTGTCAATTTCATCAGGTTTCTTGAAACTAAAAATAACATTGAAATTGTAGACAGAGAGTGGGAACAACAGTTTAATAATCAATAAGGAAAATATTTTTATGATAATGAGATATCTTTGCTTAAAATAATCTATCACACCACATGGTAAAACTAGTTACTATATCTTTTGCAGATGACACATTTTATATGTTTTCCTTCTCATTCATGAACCATGCATCTAAATATCAATGTGACTGAGATCATTCTTCTTGGCTTGACACAGGATCCCAGTAGAAAGAACATAGTGTTTGCTATTTTTCTGTTCTTTTACATGGGGACATTACTGGGTAACTTGCTTATCATTGTTACCATCAAGACAAGCCAGGCCCTTGGGAGTCCCATGTACTTCTTCTTGTTCTACTTATCCTTGTCTGACACCTGCTTCTCAACAACTGTAGCTCCTAGAACAATTTTGGATTCTTTGATGAAGGAGGCCTCTATTTCTTTCACTGAGTGCATAATCCAAGTCTTCACATTTCATTTCTTTGGCTGTCTGGAGATCTTTATCCTCATCCTCATGGCTGTTGACCGCTATGTGGCCATCTGTAAGCCCCTGCACTACATGACCATCATGAGTCGCCGAGTCTGTGGGATGTTGGTGGCCACAGCCTGGGTGGGATCTTGTGTGCATTCTTTAGTTCAGACATTTCTGACCTTGAGTCTATCCTTCTGTGGTCCCAATGTGATTGATCACTATTTCTGTGACTTGCAGCCACTATTGAAACTTGCCTGTTCAGACACATACATGATCAACCTGCTTCTGGTATCCAACAGTGGAGCCATTTGTACAGTGAGTTTCCTTGTGCTGATGGTCTCCTATGTCATTATTCTTCATTCCCTAAGAAACCACAGTGCTGAAGGGAGGAGGAAAGCCCTATCCACCTGCATATCCCACATTATTGTGGTCGTCCTGTTCTTTGGACCTTGCATCTTTATATATACACGCCCTGCAACAACATTTCCAATGGACAAGATGATATCTATATTTTATTCAATTGGGACGCCTTTTCTCAATCCTCTGATTTACACACTGAGAAATGCAGAGGTGAAAAATGCCATGAAGAAGTTATGGAGAAAGAAAGTGGCATCAGATGATATAAAGTAAAGTAAATTTGGTCTCCAATATTTTTTCATATTTAGCATTAAATTAGATATCAATAGAATATTATTTTTTATAGTTTAGTATATCAGTTTCTTAGGAAATAAAGACTATAAGTTTATATAATAAAGAAACCATGTAAATGTACTTTTGTGATTGATTTATGTAGTAGAATAAAGCATGAAATACAAATGTTTATGATGTCCTTTGGACTTTATTCTTATTCAATACTGTGTGCCTCTGGCTCTCCAACCTTTCTGTCCCAGCACCACTTGTGGTTATGATTGTATTTTCTGCTCTTTTTCCTGTTGACTTCCTAAGTTTCCTCCCGATAACTGTCTATCTATATAAGCACATCTTCTATTCAAAGCCAGATTATATTTACCTCTCCCAGTTAGCTATTCTTTATTTTAGTTGTTTTATTTTTGTGATTTTAATATAAGCCTAACAGTCTCCCTTTCTCTTCCTCTGTCACAACCCTCCCATTTATACATTCCTGCTGTCTAATTAGACCTAAAAAGAGGTCTAATTCAGGACCTTATTCGTTTACTAAATGTTATTCCATTAATGCATGTATATAGATATACATACATGTTTCAATTAGTTATTTTTAATAAAACTATTTTGATCATATCATCAACTTGTGTTAATTTCTGAACTCAGCAGATTGTGACAGATTATAATAATTGTAGCAAGTTCTAGCAAAGGGGAGATGCGTACACTTGAAAAAAAATCTCTCTTATATTTGGAGATTGACTCAGAACTTTTACCTTGTGTTTATTAAAATAAAATACTAGAACACTAGTAGGGTTCAGAAATAAAAATTCACTTGAGAATCTCTGATTCTCTGTTCTCAATATTGGGGCTATATTCACAATGGCCCTTAGTCTCCTCTTCTAACTTGATCTCTTCTAATTTAATTATCAAGATTTATCTTAGAATTAACAGAATAATCATTTCAAATTAGAGTATTTGTATATATTGGAATAATAAACGAAAGCAGAATGATGCAAATCAGTATTTCAGGTTTTGAGACAGAAATGTTTTATTTCAGATATAAATCATTTTAGTGAGTTTTGAATTAAATTCTAAAGAAAATATTATTAATAAAGAAGCACACATTTTTATATTAGAGAACAATATTAATTTCATCATTATCATTAATATTTCAATACTGAAGAAACATTCTTATAAGATTTAAAAATTAAATAATTTTAATATTTTCTTGTGTATTTTATTCATAGAAAATGTTAAATATGGTCTTTTTAAACTTGATACTTTTTAATTACTTTCATAAACTAGTAAATTAGATAACAAAATTTATATCAATTTTGCTATATGAGAAACCACACAATTCCTTCATTTTCTTTTTCCTATTACTTGAATTTTTGTTTTTCTTGAGTACCTGAAATTGAACATGGGTTGTCACTCATGCTGGTCATGGACTCTACCATTGAGACATAATTCAACCTTAGGTTTGCTTTAGACCACAACAATAATCATATTTGTGTGTGTGTGTGTGTGTGTGTGTGTGTGTGTGTGTGTTAGAAATCTGAACAGTCTATAATGAGCTGTAAAGATAAGTGTATTATAAATCTCCTCTTTTTACATTCTTTGAGATTCAGTCTCAATCAATCTTGACCATGTTGACTTCATGCGATACCTACAAATTGACTCTGTTGTTGCATGATTTTCAGTTTTAAAATCTTGTTGACAGATTTATACTAGATCCAGTCTCTTTCATAAAACAAGGAAAATAGTTCACACTGAATGTAGATCCATACTTGTTATTTATTTTACTCTATTATTTGAATGTTAAGACTATCTGTGCAGTATGTATGTGCTTGTTATCCACACAGACAGCAGATGAGAAAATCAGATACCTGAAATTGGAGTTGTAGATGGGTTTGAACCCCACTGTGGATGCTGAGCATCATATCTGATTCTTCTGTAAAAACAATATGCACTTTTAACCACTGAGTCATGTCTCCAGCCCAGTATGTACCTTCTTTGTCTCATATTACTTTGGGACATATGGCAAACATAGCTAAGCCATGTTTGCTGTCATATATCTCCTGTAGACTGTGACCCTACACAAAATCATTTCCAGTAGTTTGCAAAAAAATTATAAATAAGACTGAATGTGCAACTTCAGTAAGTATATTCGTTGAAGTAAACACAAGGAAGCCTATAGAAACCTGAGTACTGAAATAGAAACACTGGGGAGGGGGAGTGATGGCTTTGACCTGATAAACTATCTCATATCCTTTGGACTGTCAAAAGTATATTCCTCTACTTTGAAAGAGAAATATGTTTTTTTCACATCTGTACAATGCAGTTGCTTCTGAAAAGTGCCTGTCATTCAGCAGTGTAGTAGCATTTGCTTTCTACATGGGTATATTACTATCCCACTTATTGCTCCCAACATCAGCACATTCCTGGGTAGGAAAGTACAGACTTACCTTAAATAGGCATAAGCCACAGTGTGAAATAATAGGAGATAGCTAGTAGGTACAAGGAGGAATCTGAAAGAACTTCAATATCATAGTGAATTATGAAGATTTTCAAAGAGGTTTTCGGAATACAAGGCTAGAATACAAAAATTGTTACAACACACACAGACATGACTTAAGACTCTATATGACTATGTTTCCCTCGCTTGCCCCTAGAAAACAGTGGGATGAATCCTTGTTCCTCTACTCCAGCCCTTGATTTTTTTTCATAAGTTAGAGATATTAATACTAAAGTAGTCTACAGTGTGAAATTAAGAAATATAGATAGACACACTCAGAGGAATGCCATATGCAAATGATGATTGAAATGATGTTTTTACAAATGAAAGAAAATCCACATAGGTCAATAAACTCTCAGAATCTAGAAAGAGCATGACACAGATTCTCTTCAGAGTCCTCAGCATGAACCTATCCCTATCAGATTTTAGCCTTTGAAACTGTGAAAAAAATAAATTTTTATCCTCTAAGCCTCATGGTACTTAAGGACACCCTTAGAAACACATTGGAGTAATTTATAGGGGGACATTTTTGCCAGCTTTTGTGAATGCCTGACTGTCAGGAAATGTCAAGGCAGGTCAAGGTCTGCTAGCATACTTCCTTGCTGTCTGAGACATGGAACAATAAGAGGAGCTACACTTGAAGCTCAAGGCAAGGGATTAAGTATTCTCTTAATCACTGTGGAAAGAACAGGGAGGCCTCCTCACAGTGGGTACAGATATCCTAAGTACTTCAGCTATCATCTCTGCTAGCTGGAGACTTTGTTTCTTTTTTTTCCCATTGGATATTTTATTTATTTACATTTCAAATGGTATCTTCTTTCCCCATTCCCCTCCCTAGAAACCCACTATCCCACCCCCTCCTCCTTTATGTTTTATACTATTTTGACTACATGCATGTATTAAGGTCAGTTATAGGTTGAGAAACTAGCAATACAATAGATGCAAATAGTCAAGGAACAAACAAGGCATTAAACCCAATTACATGAACACTCCTGTGATCACTGTTTCTAAGGGCTTATTAGGATGACCAAAATATCTGAGCCTACTTCCTTGTCCTATGCCAAGGTCATTTTCTTGTCTGAAGCCTACTTTTTTGTTCTAGTCTAAAATTTAGATTCCTTTCTGAATTTACTTCTTTGTTCTAGTCTAATATTTAGTTTCCTGCCTGAGATTATTTCTTTGTTCTAGCTTAAGATTTAGATTCTTACCTGAAATTACTTCTTTGTTCTAGCCTAATGCCAGATTCGTGTCTGAAGCCTATTTCCTTGTTCTTGGCCAATGTCATATACCTGCCAATAGCCCATTACCTTGTCCTTGGCCCATGTCAGATTCTTGCCAAGCAGCCCCAAAGGTTCTCCGCCTCCCCCCTCCCCCCCCTTTTTTATTTCATTAACTGAGCCTCTCTTAGGTCATTCTGACAAAAATACCTTCCTTCCTTGTCATAAATAAAAAAATTGGTACATTTACACAATGTATTACTACTCTGCTACTAAAATCAATGAATCCATGACATTCTTGGGAAAATGATGAAACTAGAAAATATCATCCTGAGTGAGGTAACCCAATCACAAAAGAGCATACATGTTATGTAATCACTGATAAGTGGACATTAGCCCAAAAGTTTGAAATATCCAAGATAAAATTCACAGACCACATGAAGCTCATGAAAAAAGAAGACCAAAGTGTGGATGCTTTGCTCCTTCTTAGCAGTAACAAAATACTCATGGGAGCAAATATGGAGACAAAGTGTGGAGCAGATACTGAAGCAAAGGCCATCTAGAGATTGCCCTACCTGGGGATACATTCCATATATAATCACCCAAAAGACATTATTGTGGATGTCAAGACTTTCATGCTGACAGGAGCCTAATATAGCTCTCTCCTGAGAGGCTCTCTCAGAGTCTGATAAATGCAAAGATGGATGCATCCAACCACTGGACTGAGCATGCGTTCTCCAATGGAGTAGTTAGAGAGAGGACTGAAGGAGCTGGAGGGGTTTGTAACCCCATATGTAGAACAACAATACAACCAACCAGACCTTCACAACTCCCAGGGACTAAACTACCAGCCAAGGAATACACATGGAGAGACCCATGGCTCCAGCAGCATATGTAGCAAAGGATGGCCTACTCGGGCATCAGTGGGAGAAGAGGCCCTTGGTCCTGTGAAGGCTTGATGCTCTAATGTAGGGGAATGCAAGGGCCGGAAGGAGGGAGTGGATGGGTGGGTTGGAGAACATCCTTATAGAAGCATTGGGAGGGGGGATTTGATAGGGACTGTCCAAGGGGGGAAACTGGGAAAGAGGATAACTTTTTAATATCCAATAATGAAAATATCCAATAAAAATACTTGAAGAAGAAAAAATGTACAATCTCAGACAATAAGAAAAGTTATTATTAGAGAAAAAATCAAGAAGGCAATAGTATTAAACAAAATGAAGTAAAAGATATCACATGAAAGAAAGTCACATGATCTGAAAAAAATAGATTTTTTAAAACCAGATAACATAATTTGGAAGGTGGAATGACGTTGTAAGAAGTGCATCTTAAAGGAATTTGAAATGAATGCATTTATGTTTGACCATAATTATATTATGAAAAAGAGAAAATTGTTTATTATTAGTAGATTAATTGATAGTAGATTAATATTTAACAATTAAGAAGACTATCACGATATAATTGTGTAAAGATTCAATTTCTGTGAAGACATTGGCAAATATTTTAGAGTACTTTTCCCCTTAACATAAATCTTGTAGTATGTTGTATCATATATCTAAATAATTTAAAATATTTTTAAATTACACATGGAAAGCTAAACATAAAATTTAGTTAAAATAATCATGAGTTTATTTTTGACATATTTCTCCCAGAATGTTCATCAGGTGAGATTTCATCCAAGTCTCTCCAGTGCCCTTAAATTCTCTTCTACTGGACTGCAGCTACACCAGAAACATTGAGCCTGGCAGGCCTGGGCTTGAAGCTTCATCATCACAGAGAAGGAAGGAAGAAAATACGACACGTCAGGATGCACCTCCCACCTTTCACATATATCCGATGAGTGTTTAATTTTCATTTTTAGTATTCACAGAGTAAGTGCTAAAGACATTATTTATGTTAACTACAATCCGATAGCAGTACATGGAGGAGCGTTCATTCTGCTTATTTGATTTCGTTTTCACCTCTTGAAACATCTACTTGTTATTATGTGTTAGGATAAATTTTTAATGTTTATTGTCACAAATAGGAATTGGTCAACATTGAAAGGTAAGCTTTGTTATTTTATTTTCCTTATGTCATACTTTCTTATTTTCTTTTTGCTTTAAAAATATTTGACATTAAATAAAAATCATAGAATAATATAATTTATTTTCTTGATTTCCAGCTGAACCTGAATTCTCATGAACTATGTATTCTGAAAATATAGCAGCTTGATAACTATTTTTTTCTAACCTTAAATTCATTACATTTGTATCCTAACTTCTTATTTTTATAGTTTGGGACAAAGTTTAGGAGAAAATTTTAGAAGATGTTTTTCAATAAAATCTGTCACAGGAATACATTATTGAAGTCTTAATTTTAAATTTTAGTCTGAGAAATATTGGATTAAAATGTGAAGGGAAGTGAGGATATTATTTTAGTTACTTAAGATAGAAAAGTGATGATAAAATCAAATATTTATAAATAGTATAATGTAAATCAAAGACTAACAAGAAAATGTACATTATACATCTAACAAATCTCTAATTGACCAAAAGTATCCTATTTGTACAGAAAGTAAAGTGTCAATTTATGCAAGTGTTTGGTCTAATTATTCCACATGATAAGCAGGATTTTTGTTTGCAGGTGTTAGATTAGTTTTTCCCTAGCAAACTTGTCCCCTGATTTCTGTCCTTCCATCCATGATGTCAGGATGTACTATGTTCCCTGTGTTTTTATTAGTGCAAGCCTTTTACTGCAAAGAAGTTGCCAAAGTAGCTCATAACTTCTATAGAAAACCACATTGTGGAACACATTAAAACTGCTGAAGAAAAGAAGTCCTGAGGGGTTCCCTTGTTTTTGCCTCAGAAACGTTCACAGTTTTTCTTCTTCTAATGAAATAAGCCAATTAAAGGAGAAGTTACACACACACACACACACACACACACACACACACACACACACACACACGCACACGCACACGCACGCACACGCACACGAACACACACACGTAATTTTAGTTCTTACAACATATTTTGATAGATGTCTACAGAGGACTTGCCAGTTTGGATACTTTTTAGATGAATCCCCTTTGGTAGAAAATATTATATAGTATTATTTCACATAAGAAAAATCAAAACTCAACATTGTATGATATGCAGTGATTATGAAAAAGCCCATTCCATGCATAGGAGCAACATAATCCTAGTGCTGGCCTACTTTCTTCTGGGCAGATTTAGTGATTGAGTCTGAGGACTTAACTGACAAGGATTATTCATAAAGAGAATAATTTATGTAAAATAAAAAACTAAACAGCACTGTGAAAGTGTGATTGAGTATCCCTTCCCCCCTTTGCATTCTTTTTTGAAACCTCAAAGTCAAATTTATATCTAAGAGATATAGATTTTATTCTAATCCTAGTAAGAACTTAAAAGTACAAGAGGATTTAGTTTTCTTCATCCTGAGAGCAAATGAAGAATTAGGGATATTTCTGTAAATATGAGTGCTGATTAAATGTGTTTCTTGTTTTCTTTTGTGGAATATTTCTTTGGCCATCCGTATATGGAACAGGAGTGTATCTACTTATATTCGAACTATATGTGACAATTTGGGGACTAGAATGCATAAGAAATTCCTTCTGCAACTTCATTTACATCAGTAAAGGAGAAAATCATGTGTTAAATAATAAAGAACTGATGCTAACAACGGGGGCCTCCAGAAATGACTGAAAAATGAACTGGGAAATAAGGTGAAATCAAGAAAATCATAGTCCCTTGGATACTGAACAAGAATACTCAAAAAATTGCAATAAAGATCACAATTTCTTCTTCGTTGACCTAAACCCCACCTAATATACAATGCACTGTTCTGCACCAAGTTTTTAATTAGAGAAGGAAGTAAAATCTCACTGGTAGGGAAAATAAGATATAGTTTGATTATAATATCTTTTGATGCTCACCTCCTTTATACCTCAAATGTAACCATGCCATTCCACACCTTGTAAAATTCAAGAACTCACAGGCATGACTTTTTCACATACTTTTAGATTCGGGTCATTTATTTAACACCTTTTGTTTTATGCTTACATTATATGGTTTTCCTTATGTCAAACATATCCAGTTAGGTTCTGAAGTGTTTGGTTTCCACTGTATGAACATATGATACTCTATTTCTGCTTCGTTACTCCTGTGTTCTGAGACCTTTTCTATTTCTTTCGAATGTTCACAAGGTTGAATTGGATGTTCTTACTTATTCATTTTTCTTTAAAAATTAATTTATATGTGCACAATGCCAACAACTGAGAATAATGTGACATTGGTTTTTAATTTGCATTCTCCTGATCTTAGATTTATAACTGGACCTTTTCTCATGTGAAACTTTCAGAGATTGGTGGAATAGTTAGAAGAGAGTGTATTAACATGAGATCAGTGGGTAAAACATGAATCAATCCACACGATTCGATCCACAATCTCTTTCTGTGTTAAGTGTACTTTTCTTGGAGATTTATTTGTAGTACCATACAGTACAAAGAGCGCTGATCTTTTACTGTTTTAATTCTTTGTATTATAGTGACATTTTTATTCATGAATAAGGTTGATTAACTGATTTACTTTTATAAAGCTATCTTGAATTGAGAATTTATGTGACACATTTTAGACCTATTACTAGATTTACAGAAAATAAAAAAGAAAAGAAGAAAATATTTTATATTTTTCTTTTCACTGAAATACTTTAAGTTTTTTTTTATTATGCACATGCAGAGAATCTGGTAACTTAAAAATGTATAGTTCAATTTTAAGACAAATGCTGTTTAAACAGGTGGAGGGAAGGCAGTCTTCTGGCTGTATTCTGTGTCCCTGAAGGAGCTAACCTCCAAAGTGATGCCAGAATATGAGCAACTGATGCTAACAATGGGGGCCTCCAGAAATGACTGAAAAATGAACTGGGAAATAACATGAAATCAAGAAAATGATAGTCTCTTTGGATACTGAACAAGAATCTACCCTCTTCTCTAAAAATTTGCTAGGTGCTCTTTATCACATATATTATTCTTTTTAACTATGATAAGTTTTAATGACATCTCTGAGATTGCTGTGAAGATGCCCAATAATGTGACATGTTTAGTCCACTGAAGTAGAGTATCAGCACACACTTTCAGAATTCAGGTATTTTAATCATTATGAAAGACTGAGAATTAGAATAGCCTTTACATCTAAAAAGTAAAAACAAAAACAAAACAACCCATAGAAACAAAACAAAACAAAAACCATTCATGATGTCAACTTGTGAACTCCTGTCTCAGTTTGAAACTTAGAGTGTGTGTTTAATTGAAGTATCTACCTTATTTCTAATAAATATAAAGATTTGGAATTTCTCCAATGACTAAAAGTAATTTATAATTTTCATTATAATCAATTTATTAGTTTTCCTCAGTGCATTTGTTCTCATGAATGAATTTACTATACTTTCAATTATTGCATGAATTTTACTTATATACTTAGTGGATATAAATGACTTTGAAATAAGTAAAAAGGCTTGAAACACTAAGATTTCAGACACAACCTGTTCTCCATCTAAATAATTAGGAATGCCGAAGTGATGGGATTTGGAAACCTCACAGAATTTATCTTTCTAGGACTTTTCCATAATGAGATTGTCAAAGCAATGTGTGCTGTGTTGTTCTTGCTTTGCTATCTTGCAATTCTCTGTGGAAACTTGAATGTTCTTATTACTATCAGGGGCAGTCACCTTAGTGAGCAGCCAATATATTATTTTCTCAGCTATCTGTCCTTCATGGATGTCTGCTTTACTTCCACAGTAGCCCCAAAATTGATTATAGATTTATTTGTACAACGTAACACAATCTCCTACAATGGCTGCATCACCCAGATGTTTTATGCCCACTTTTTTGGTGCCACTCAGATTTTTATCTTAGTTTCCATGGCCGATGATCGCTATGTAGCCATTTGCAGACCCCTTTACTACATGATCACCATGAGCAGACAGGTATGTTACATCCTTGTGATAGCCTCAGCTATTGGTGCTTTTATACACTCACTTGTGCATGTATTGGTTATTATCAGACTTCCCTTTTGTGGCACCAATGAAATAGACCACTACTTCTGTGATATATTCCCCCTGCTGAAGCTGGCCTGCACTGACACAAGACTCCTGGTTATTGTAATCATTACCACAACAGGAGTTCTGTCCATTTTGACCTTTCTTGCCTTGGTCATTTCTTACATCATCATTTTGTCCATCTTGAGGACCAGGTCATCAGAGGGCCGCCGCAAAGCTCTTTCTACCTGTGGCTCACCCTTTGTATTCATGTTCTTTTTGCCACTCATCTTTACCTATGTCCCAATGGGTGATTCTGTTGAGGATGACAAAGTGTTTGCTCTGTTTTACACCATGATTGCTCCGTTGTTCAACCCTCTCATCTACACACTGAGGAATACAGACATGAAGAATGCCATGAGGAAGGTGTGGTACCAAGACAAACTGTTAAAAGGAAAGTGAGTCCTCTGCTGGTGGAGCTTTTTTCTCAGTCTTATCCTATCTACAGAATAAATGTGAGCAATACAGCAAGATAACAAGACAGTGCATAGTCAACAAAGGTTGCAAGCCCCAAGAAGATAAGATCCAAAGCCATGAGGACTGTGTATATGGATAAATCAGTAAATTAAGTCTTTTCTATTTTAGATAAATGGAAATTTTTTGTTATTTATCCTCATAGACACAATGTCTACTATTATATTGTTATGAAAAATCAGAAAGACTGTATGACTCCAGAATTTTACTCTATTTTAGGAAATGTATATTTTGTCAGAGATAGCTGTAACAGATAAAGAAGTCCTGATCACATTATTTTTGGTACCTCTACTATAAATAACAAAATAAATGTTTAAAAAAACAATACTATATTTGCCATGTCTATTTGTGTTTTTTTCATACTCATCTTATGTTTCACAATTCTGATGTTGAGACTTTATGGATACAGCTTCTGTTGTTACCAGGAGACATAATCTCACAACAAAGTCCTCCATCCTCTGGTTCTCAGTCTTTCCCTCCTCTCTTCTACAATGTTGCCTGAGGCTTAGTTGTGCAAGTAATTTGTAGATATATCTATTGTGATTGGGCTCCACAACTCTGCATTTTCATTGGTTGTTACTTTCTATAATGGTCTCTACCTGTATGGCATATGTGACCTTGCTATCTGAAAGGCATAATAACTGCTAATATTGAGTGAGCTCAAAACCCGGGAATCTCAGAGATTTGAGAATAAGAGGAGTCAAGCTACATCCTCTCTGTCTGTACCTGCTCTGGAACACATAATCACAACACTCCACTGAGAGGATCATAGACATTCAGCCATGTAGTTCATCACCTGGAGTTCACCTCAATACTAATGTGGTATCTAGATAGCCCTGAGTCTTCCGCCTAGGAATTTCCCTTCCTGAGTATTCCCTCCCCCAAGAAGTATATAAGCCCTAGTTCACCCCAATAACATGTAAGCACTCAAATCTACCTTCAATAAAGCAATATGAATAAGCAAGGATTATCTCAGAGAACTGCTTTATTAATGAATGCTAAGGGAAAGGCCTGGCCTTAAAGAGCAGCGCTTAACACTCCCAAAGGCTTTTTCTCCTCCAGCCCCTCTTGTATATTCAACCTTCACTCTGCCTCTCACTCATAGAAGTAATGATAGAAAACTCACATACCCTGTTACTGACTTTCTCCCTGTAGAGTGATTGCAACTCCTGGGCGCCACAGGCAGACAGGGGACTGGGAACCATTGTGGACTCTTAGTTCCAAATTTTGCTCTGTTGTATACAGGTGCGTGGCACTCACAATATATTATACCTCCACTAAAAGAAATGTTTTCTTGTTGAGGGATGAGGACTACCCTTTATGATTACATTGTTGTTAGGGATTGTGCTGGTTTAGTAATTAGTGATTGTAGATTCTCCTCCAATAAACTTGACTTCATTAGGATTGAGTAGTTAGCAAAGTTTCCAGTACTAAGCATTACTTCCCTCTTCTTAAGTAGGCCTTAAGTTCAATGAAAGAGCTATTAGTTACTAAGGATACATTTGTGCCACTATTGCACTTTTAATGCTATCAGGCAAGGAGGATGGTTGTCAATGTGGTTTATAAGTGTCATAGCTGAGTAAAACTTTGCTGCCTTCTTCCTTTGTAAGTGGAAGAAATGATATTCCCTAATGAAGAGCATAACAACTGTTTGTCCAGAGTCAACTGTCAACTCTAAAAACATATATACAAGTAACATGTAATGAACCGAACAGTAAATATATACATACATATGTATGTATACACACATATATGTTCATATATATATATATGTGTTTGTGTGTGTATATATGTATATACATACACATATACATCATATACATATACATCATATACATATACATCATATACATTTACATCATATACATATACATCACATACATCATATACATATACATCATATACATCATATACATATACATCATATACATATACATCATATACGTATACATCATATATACATACACATATACACATACACATATATATGAATGTATACCTATATGTGTGGTGCCAAGTTCTGTTTCTCCAATACACTGGCTGAGGGAGTACAACATGGAATGTTTCTGGCTTGGTTGGCAGTCTTTGTTTCTTTCTAGGTCATCAGAGGTCTACTGTATGCCATGATGAAAGGGCAAAGCAGAATTTGCTACAAATGCTGCAGTTCTGGTTCTCCTTCCTCTTAGAATGTCTGGGCACTGCATGTATACCAGTCCAGAGAAGAAAGAATAATGTTCAGATGGGGTCAACTTCTCCCTTAGTGGTGTCAGACCGTGTTGCCATACTGACTAGAAGGGTGAAGTAGAGTCTGGAAAGAGTGGGATTTATGTCTGATTAAGAACAAGTGCTTGGGGTGGGTGCAGGGAGAAGAGAGAAAGCCTCCTAAGATAATCTTGGTGTTATGGTTCCTTTAGGTCAAATCTTTCCCTGACAATTTATAATGAAGCAGCTCTCTGAGATGATATTAGCTTGTTTGTACTTTTTTTTTTAAATGGAGGTGGGTTTAAACACATATACTTTATGAATCAAGGATTATATAATTTTGGGGAAGGGCAAATTAAGATCCAAAAACGTAAGGTCATTGGTTGAAGACTAAGGATGCTGAGATGGCTCATTAGCAAGGATAGGCATTCCAGGTGCTGGATACATAACACTTTGCTTATAATGGCCTACTTGGGAGTTGTGATTAGATAGCCCATGTAGGCATAGAAACAGGTAGGGAGTTAGCTCTACTGATGCCATCCCAAATTTCTGTGATTTTCAGGGTCACAGCATGCTGCATCTCACCTGTCCCATACCCATTCCTCTGGTGTATATATGTATGTATGTATGTATGTATGTATGTATGTATGTGTGTGTGTATGTATGTATGTATATATATATATATATATGTATGTATATATGTATATATCTATATATGTATTTACCTATATACATATATACAGATATACAGATATACAGATATACAGATATACATATATACGTATATACGTATATACGTAAATATGTATATCTGTATATCTGTATATCTGTATATCTGTATATCCGTATATCCATATATATATATATATATATATATATATATATATATCCCTTCTCACCTGCTCCTTCTGCCTGGGCATAATACCAGTTTGTCTGCTTCTCTAAAGTCTGTACAGTCTGAAGGCTTTCCAGGAAATTCTGCTGCATGCAGGACAAGAGGTGAGGAACACTCCCAAACAACCACAGCAGCTGGGAACCCAGAGGAGTCCAGAAGGCTCAGGACCCACTATCCCCTCCAAACTTCCCATTAAACTTCAATGGTCTTCCTTTGGTCCTGTGCTTTCTCTCAGGACAGATCACCAGCTTGTCTCCTCCTCTAAAGACTCCACAGTCTGAAGGCCTCCCAGGAGACCTGCTTCATGCAGGACAATAGACCCCACACTCTAAAAGCCTCTCAGAAGTACATCTAAAAGCAGGGTACCAGATTGACTGCTCCCCTGAAGACCCAACAGTTTGAATACATCTCAGTATATCTTCTACACACAGTGTAGCAGACCATCAGCATGTTTGTTCCTCTGAAGACACCATAGTCTGAAGGGCTCCCAGGAAATCAGCTGAATTCAGGGCAACACATCAATAGCTTGTCTACCCCTCTGAAGTCCAAACAGTCTTAAGGCCTCACAGCAAGACTGCAAAAGTCAGGGCCACAGGCCTACCACAAGACCTGTAGCAATCCAGGGATACAGGAGGTTGGCAACTGACAAAGACAAGGTCAGCTAATACTGGAGATAACTAGATGGTGGAGGGCAAATGAAAGATCATAAGTAACAGAAGTCAATATACTTTGGCATCATCAGAACCCAGTTATAAATAAAATAAATAAATAAATAAATGATTAAATAATAAAAAATAAAAAATAAAAGCCATGTACCTGTTGATCAGACATGATGAAAGCAGTACTGTGATCTTTTGTATTTCAACCCAAATAATTCTAAATTGATCTTGAGAAAAATATCTAATAAGATCACTTGAAGATGTCAATCTTGAAATCTTGAAAATACAACCTTGCAGAGAATTTATATGCCAAGGTGGGGAGATACCCAGGTAGTTGTGGACACCCTTTCAGAAGAGAAGTGGAAGAATTCACAGGGGGAGGGACTGTGAGTGAGGGTGAACAGGAGGGAGACAGTGACTAGTATGTAAAATGGAAAAAAAGAATGGCAAAAAGAATATTATTAGAAAAAAACAAGGAAAATATGTCACTGTTAAGACATGCTGAAGTAATGTGATGACTAAGTCTATGGTTATATAGAATCAGAATTTCACATCAGTGGGAAATCAGAACTCTAGTCAAAACTTAAGAAATTTGAATTTAGTAATGTTGGGATGCCATATACAAATAGATGAAAATGCTTTGTATTGGTTTTACATCTTTACTATAGGGCAGGTGAGACAGAAAGCAGAGTTTCAAGAAATCTTCCACATACTGAACCTTCAAGTACAGGTTGTACCATGGTTTTTCTCTGTAAGAATGTGGAGTCAGGATAAATAGAAATATAATTAATTTATGTCCTCACAGAAGTTCTGAGAAACATTCACCTGCTGAGGATACAAGACCCAGGTAACAAAAAACCAAGTAATTTAATAATTAAAAGATAACTTAAAAGACACACTTATTCACATTTGTCAAATGAGTACTTAAAGAAAATGAAAGTAATATAAATCTCAAATAGAAACATGAAAACATTCCCAATATCACCCAAAATAAGAAGAATGTGAATTAAAAATTATAAGGAGACACTACTTGATCACAATTATAATGGTTTCCATCAATAATCCTAAAGATAATAAACTCTGATAAGAAAATAAAGACATGTCAATGCTTGTACATTTACATCGACAGAATGTAAATTGATTTAGACAATAAAGAGAACATTTGGGGGTTTCATCAAAAACAACAACATCACAACAAAAAAAACAAAAGAAACAAAAACAAACAAACAAAAAACGAACATAGAAATGCCCGTGATCTTGCTGGAAACATGCATAACAAAATATATCAGTATGCCCTAATAGCAACATTACCATGATCATTCTATCTTTATTAACAACACCCAAGTTATGGAACCAACCATCCTTTCTATCAATAGTATTATAATTTGTGTGCCATTGTTGTCAAAAACTCTGTGACTCTATGTCAAAAACAAACCTGGGGAAGAAAGAGTTTATTTGGCTTAGAGATTAAATTTACATCATTAAGAGAAGCCAAGACATGAACTGGAGACAAGAGCTGAGAAGAAAAAGAAAAACAAAACAAAACAAACAACAACAAATGCTGGTGGTTGCGGGAAGATGCTTTCTGGCTTGGGCTTTCATTGATTACAAATTCAATAGAGTTGACACCCAAGATTTGCGTCACGGATGGAAAATTACATACAGAAAGTCTGGCTTAGATAGGCAATGGAATGGCATTCAAACACAAATCAGAAGGAAAATTATCATTTGCAACAACATGGAGAAAGCTGGGGAACATTGTTCTAAGTAGGATGAGCTGGACATAGACTTAGAAATGGTGCAATTTTAGCCATACTTATACCTAAGATGAATTCACAGCAGTGCTGATTTTTAAAACGTAAATGATACAGAGCATACAGGTATCGGTCAAAAGACAAAGTTAGATATGAGTAATAACTTGAGATTTATTATACTAATGTTCCCTATAGAAAATAACAGTAATATTTCAAAAATGTCAAAGAGTATATTTTAAACATAATTACCTAAAATATGTGAGATAATAAGTTGCCATTTTAATTTAATCATGATTGTTTTTAACTATTTATCTATTATCTTTCTTTTTGTATATCTAAGAAATACTTAGATGAGATATATTTATCATATGTTTTTCATGCCTCTGTCACAAAATCATCTTTTTAGCTCATATGTATATATAATTTTAATTAATTATAAAATAAAATATCTTTATCAGAATAAAGAAAAATGAGATGTATATTTCATATATATTCTACTTTATATGTTGATAAAGACAGGAGCTTAAATAGTTGTAAGATGAATTAAGAATTCAAAATTAGAACTTTTCTCTCAAAATACAATTAGAGCATAAGGAACTAAGGGGGAAGGAGTACCAAGAGGAAAAGATGGAGTAAGGAGAGAAGATGAAGGAGAGGAGAAGCAAGGTGATGAGAGAGAAAAAAGGGGGGTCATGGAGGCAGATGTTCACATGTCTCCACCAGTCAAAGATAGTTTATATATCTAGGTTGGGTATTCGGTTTACACTTCTGATTGAGCATTATCATACTTATAAAACCTTTGATTAACATTTTAAAAAAATTGTATAAAAGCAAAAAGGAAAAGGGGCAACGGGTTTTATAGGGAGGGAAAATGTGGAAAGGGGATGAAATCTGAAATGTAAATAAAAAATCCAATAAAAAAAGAATTCAAAAATTTCCCATAGATATTTAATAAAGTCGCTTCTATTTGATTCTCACTGGAATATTAGGAAATTTCTTATATTGGTCCTGAGTTATCATGTGTCTTCTGAAATCCATTTTCACAAAATATTTTGAGAGACTAATGTTTCTCTCTGCATTATCCAATGGAATATTTAACACTGATAATGTTCAGGAGAAAGTCATATTGTAATGCTTCCCCATCCTCTCAATTGGGGGTCCTACTCTCTCAAGAGAAGGGGAATGGGGTTAGGGAAGAGACTCTGTAAGGGAGAGAGGCAGCCTTTGGGATATAAACACATTTAAAAAAATACATCTAAGGTAACTACATTGAAAAGATTTCTTCAATTTATCTTCTTATATTATGGTAAAGATGGTGGTATCTACTTATAATTAAAGGTGTTAATTAAGGAAATGCGACTAACATAAAACATAAAAGACATCTAGTATTTACATTTGTTATTATTCTACCGTTCTCAGTAAAGTGACTGAGGACATGTTATAAAAATAAATGTACATGAAAATATTTCCATTTATGGAAGTGTCAGCATCTTTTCAACAAAATGTTAATGTCATTTCAACATAATTATTTTGATTTTCTTGAATATAACCATGATTGATCGAAGTTCCCAGGTAAGATGGCAGTTCTGTTTCTAGATTTTAGAAGAAGGTATGGCGTGTTTACCATGAATATTGTACTGGCTACATCCTAGGTTTTAAAATGGTTTATACATTTTCAACTATCATCTGTCATCTCCTACGTGCCTATTCGTCAAGTATATGTCTATTTATCATCTTTCTTATCTTTAATATAATTTTACATTTTAACTCATAACTATGTACAATTTTAATTGTTCATAAATAGAAAGAAATGTTTTTGAGTACATCAAGATATGACAGGAAATTTACATAAACTTTATTTCACATATTGA
>JADRCG010008334.1:41043-52619 GCA_019844195.1 Rhabdomys dilectus
TAGTACATACCTTTGATCCTTAATGATGGAAATAAGATTATTTTGTGGTAGGAAGATGCCATCTTTGAAAGCAATGCCTAAGAAGCAGACAAAGTGATACATCAGGAAAGATTTAACAGACTGAGTCAGAGATAGGATACACCCTATTCTCACAAGAACAGCACAGGAAAAAGTGGCTACTTAAGATAAGTGTAAGGAGAAAGATGATGTGGCTGTTTTACCAGACCATTTGACAAAGAAAGCTAGCAGAGAGGACATGTTAGATACAGGTGAAGACAGAATGTACCAGAGAATGAGAAGGAGCCATGTTGCCAAAGTTAGTATGTGGCCAAGCAGAACAATTCAGTGAGAAGCTGAGGTAAACCAGATTGAAGCAGTCAGTTTGATAGATTAGATTGTACAAAGGTTAAAAATTTTCAGTCTAATTCCTAGGAATAGTTACAACACAGAACTCTCTGGGTTCTGCCCAAGCCGTGTATTTGCACAGCTTGTAAATGACTCTCATCTCATCAACATGATGAACATGAAAACATTTTTAAAATTGGAAAGAATGACTGTCCTCTGCATGTGATAAGAACTTTTGTACTTCAGAAGCCCCTCTGACTAATGCAGTTGCTTATAGGTCCTCACTGCTAAGTTGGCCTCCTTTCTGCCTTCTACATCAGATGCATTTCTTTTTCTTACCTGTTCCTTTTTCTAGACGATCTTAAACTGTGTGTCTTGACACTTTAGATATTCTCTCTGAAGACACTCCTTTGCCCATTTTTCTGTTTATAGAACTCATTACTGATTCTATTTACTTCCTGGTTTATAATTTAGAAAAACCAACTTTCTCCACTTATTCATCCTACAAGAAGTTGGGGATATCTGTAGATAGCCTACTCAATTTTTTTTCCTCTCCCAAATTCTGACTCAATCCATTTCAAGTTTCTTAGTATTTTTACTCTTTTATCTATAATACTAAATAATTTTGAAAAAGGAAGGAATTGTCTTTATTCCTTTGATATGAGTTATTAAAACAAATGAAAAGAAATTTCTCTACTTTCAAATTCAGAGCTCTGTATTCATATTAATCTGAATAGAAGTTAAATAATTTTGAGATCCTGAAAGGTAACTTCTATAAGCTGAAGAACAGATTTCTGGTTTTATCATCTGGCACTTTCCTCTCTAACAGTGTTTATAAATACCTTGCAACATCACTGTAGGAGATACAATATCTTCCTCCCTCCTCTGCTCCATTGCACAGCTTTGGAAGGTCATTTCTTAATGGAAGCAGAGATTTATGATCCAAATTCTTTTTTTCTAATTATTTGTTATCTCTTCTTTCTTGCTGGTTAGTGTCTGCTTCACTATCTATTCCCATATTTCTGCTTTTTCCCTTCTGGCAGCTTTGCTAAAAATGACAACACTTCTGTAATATATCTTAGTCTTGTTACTGAAATTAAGGATGATTCATTTAATATTGTAATATTTTTATAATTGTCTAATTAGATAGTACAAATTAGATGCATTATACCCCCTGAAATATTTTTGATTAGCTGAAGAAGGAAAACTTCTGGTAACAAAGCTGCCTACAATGTCAATGTCTTGTACCAATATGTGCCAGCACATAACCTCTAGAGGGCAGAAATATTTTTTTTTCAACAACCTATTGGAAAGCTTCTATTGAAAGGTATTGGGCTGATGAGACTTATATAAGTAGTCCTCTAACAGGTGAGAAATATTTCTGCATTTGTGAGTTCAGAGATACGTTATTACAGATTTGGTAAATATGATATTTTTACTATGTTTATATACATTATATGAATATATGATTAGAATACTCTACTAGCGACTGGAGCAGAAGCATTAAATTTAATAATCCAGTAAGTTTTTAAAGATTTACTGTTATGATAAATATAAAATATCTTTGGAAAAATGGTCTAGAATCAGTGAATTCCTTATGAGAAATTCGAATGTGGTGTCAGAACAAACTTGTACTGCTTTGGGTTAAAATGATTTTTACTTAATAACACTTAGTAAAACCACTGACAATGTATATAGAGACAATAAAACCTTATTGGCCTTTTTTCTTTAAAGAGTTCATGATAGTATGTTGTGGAAGAAAATTCTATTGCAAAATTTGTTTCTATCAATGAATTTATCAATAAAATTATTAGCATCTACAATATATGCTAATAAAAATAAAATTAGTATGTATGAGAAAAAGAGTAAATTTTATATATTATTTGTTATTATTTCATGAGGTGTTAAACTATGAAAACATTATCCATATATTTTCATGTAAAGTGGCCAAATGAGATTAAGCTGGGCAAAATCTATCTTTGTACACCGAAAACTTAAAATATATGCCTAACTAAAATTTAGAGAAAAGGATATTAGGGAATAATGACCTTGACACAACTTCTGGGAAGTATCAGCTTTGTGATGAGCATGTGCAATACATGTGGACTACTGCATATCATAGCATGATTATTTTCTACATGTTTCTAAAATAAAATAAGTTTTCACCCTCAGTGGACATGCACCTAAAATGTACTTTAAGATCTTGACTAACTACTTTCCAGATAAAGTTCTGAACAACTGTGTCACTGGTGATGCTTAAATATATGTAATGAAGTTGAAGGAAAATTAACATGTATGAGGGTGTTGCTAATATTCACTAATTCTCTACTTCCTTACAGAACTTAGGTATTATCAACCTTATAACCTTGGAAAGAATGAGTACATAGTAATTTTTTCACAATTGAGGAAACTAGTTAAGAAAATAGACCTTACAGGTACTGAATAGTGTGAGTTTATGTTTCTCTGGCTAGGTTATTTAATTCCCAGTGTTTCTTCTGTTGATATGTTATGAATCATGAAATTCAGTCATATAGTTGGAGAGGCTTGAAGAGGATTTATTATGTAATGCTTTAATTTAAGCCTTTATAGGCTAAAGAATTGGGGTACCTGGTTATAATTCATGGTAAACTATGAATGGAAGTCAAGTTTAGTGTGTGAGTTTCTGAAAGACAGAAATCTCTTATCATTAAGTTCAGCACTGATTATTCTTGAAGATAGCCTCCTAGAGAACTTCCTACCTGGAGATCTTTAAATCAATGTAGACCCATGGAAGGAGCCATGAGACACTCATTTTCACCCTCCTCTCCTCTCTGCTTTTTCACGTGTGCTATTATTCAGATCTCCCCCATCACCTACAAAGCTTACATAGCATGTGGTCATTATTATTTTTGACCAACATAACCAACTGGAACTTTGTCCATCTTGTTTGAAAAGTTGAGGTATGTACAGTTGATTTTTCAAGATATATTACATTTTGGTGCTATTTGTCTTAAGGACATTGAGGTATATTGTAATGTTCAATGAAAACCTGATGTATTATATTTATTACTACTTTTTGAACAGGTATAGAGACAGCAGTGGTTTACATACAAAGAAAATAAGAAATATTAAAAAAATAAAAACCAAACCAAAACAATACAAACAACAAAAATCCCAAACCAAAACAAACAAAATCTCATTGAACAGTCCAAGAAGAATATAGCTAATTTAATGTTCTCTTTACATGCCTCAAGAATCCAGGATTCAAATCTCAGTTTGTATTGCCACGGTAGACATTCTTGTGGATGTCAACATCTCATGTTATATACTGTTGTACAGAGCATGGAAGTCTTTCATTGTGAATCATTCAGGAAACTCATTAAGATGTTTTGATACACATCAATTTTATTTTTGCTTCAGTTTGAGATTTTGTGTTAGTTTTCTAAACTATGAATGTAAATTCCACTTACCATGCATGATATGTAAAAATCTACAACAAATTAATTATGGCAAAATATCTTTATAATCTGAGTGACATTAACAGTAATAGACAAGAATCATTAAATTCAAAATGCAATCCACTGTACTTGAAACAATCAAGAAATGTCTGTATGTCAACAGACACTAAATTTATATTAGAGAGCAATAAAGACTAGAGATGATAGATTTTCAACTGTTTATATGCAGAAATTTTCTTGACTGAAACTTGAAGATAAAAGTAGCATAAATAAAAAAATAATGATCAAGAAGACAACATTGATTAAACCAGTCATTAAATAAATATTCTGTAAGAATTATTTTCAATTTAATTTTATGATTTGTAATTTAAGTAAGTTGCATTCATTTTATGAATGCATAAATAAAGCAAACTCATTGTAAACATTAACAGTTTATAGATTGATGGTAAAAGTTACCAGAATTTATATATTCAGTGAAATGGTTAAAATTATGCAGTATTTGATAAAAATTATCTTATATATGAAGATATTTAGCATACAAGGCCAGAAATGAAGTAGAGTTTAGAAAGAGTGGGATTTATGTCTGATTAAGAACAAGTGCTGGGGGTTGGGGGCAGGGAGAGGAGAGAAGGCCTCCTAAGTTAATCTTGGTGTTATGGCTCCTTTAGGTCAAGTCTTTCCCTGACAATTTATAATGAAGCAGCTCTCTGAGATGATATTAGCTTGTTTGTACTTTTTTTTTTTAAAAATGGAGGTGGATTTAACCACATGCACTTTATGAATCAAGGATTATAAAATTTTGGGGAAGGGCATGTTAAGATCCAGGAACATAAGCTCATTGGTTGAAGACTAAGGATGCTGAGATGGCTCATTAGCAAGGATAGGCATTCCAGGTGCTGAATACATGACACCCTGCTTATAATGGCCTACTTGGGAGTTGTGATTAGATAGCCCACGTAGGCATAGAGACAGGAAGGGAGTTAGCTCTACTGATGCCATCCCAAATTTCTGTGATTTTCAGGGTCACAGCATGCTGCGTATATACATCATATATACATATATACATATATACATATATACATATACACAGATACACAGATACACAGATACACAGATACACAGATACACATATACACATATACACGCATAAACACATACACACATACACACATACACACACACACATACACATATACACATATACATATATACATATATATATATATGAAAATATGAAATATGGCTGGGGAACCCAGGGTTCCTCCCACCATGCTGTGGGCAGTTGGCTGGGAACTATCTGGGTTCCTCCAGCTGGAAGTTAGGCCTGGCTGCTCATTAACTAAAAGTCTCTCCATGGTTCCTCACTGTTCCTCACGGCATGGCCCCAACACTCGAGGAAGTCCTTGGATTTCCAAAATCAGTTTATTGGCATGGCAGAAGGTGGATGGATCTGGATTCATACTCCACAAAACCCAGGCCATACCTGAGTGAGAAAGGGAGGGGGAAAAGGGGGAAGGGGCTGGGGAGGAATGTTTAGTCAGCTCCACCCTCTGGTCTTCAGGTACCTCATTAGTATGTAAATCTCTCAAGGGCATGGGGGACGCCCACCTGTGTATGTGACTGAATGGTAAAGGTGGAACTGAGATTAGGCATCATATGTCAGGAGCCTGGGTTCTGGGGACATGGCCAAACCCACAGTCCAAGAACCAGGATACCCTTCCATGGCCTAATATATTATATATATATATATATATATATATTATATTTATATATATATATATATATTATATTTATATATATAAGGGATATATATATTTATATATATCATATATATATATATATATATATATATATATATATATATATATATCCCTTCCCACCTGCTCCTTCTGCCTGGGCAGAACGCCAGTTTGTCTGCTTCTCTAAAGACTGTACAGTCTGAAGGCTTTCCAGGAAATTCTGCTGCATGCAGGACAAGATGTGAGGAACACTCCCAAACAACCATAGCAGCTGGGAACCCAGAGGAGTCCAGCAGGCTCAGGACCCACTATCCCCTCCAAACTTCCCATTAAACTTCAACCCCCTTTGGTCCTGTGCTTTCTCAAAGGGCAGATCACCAGCTTGTCTCCTCCTCTAAAGACTCCATAGTCTGAAGGCCTCCCAGGAGACCTGCTGCATGCAGGACAACAGACTCCACAGTCTGAAAGTCTCTCAGAAGTACATCTAGAAGTAGGGTACCAGATTGACTGTTCCTCTGAAGACCCAACAGTTTTAAGACCTCTCAGGATATCTGCTGCACACAGGGTAGCAGATCAACAGCATGTCTGTTCCTCTGAAGACACCATAGTCTGAAGGTCTCCCAGGAGATCAGCTGCATTCAAGGCAACACATCAGTAGCTTGTCTACCCCTCTGAAGACCAAACAGTCTTAAGGCCTCACAGCAAGACTGCTAAAGTCAGGGCCACAGGCCTACCACAAGACCTGTAGCAACCCAGGGACACAGGAAGCTGGCTACAGACAAAGACAAGGTCAGCTAATACTGGAGATAACTAGATGGTGGAGGGCAAATGAAAGACCATAAGTAACAGAAGTCAATATACTTTGGCATCATCAGAACCCAGTTATCCCACCACAGCAAGCCATAGATACACCAACACACCTACAACACAGGATGCTTACCTAACATCCTAAGTCATGAAGACAATAGAGTCCTTTAAGGAAGAAATGAGTAACTCACTGAAAGAAATACAGAGAAACATAGGTAAACAGGTAGAAGCCCTTAAAGAGGAAACAGATAAATTACTTAAAGAAATACAGGAAAACACAATCAAACAGGTGAAGGAATTGAATAAAGCAGTTCAAATCAAAAATATAGAAGTAGAAACAATAAAGAAAACACAAAGGGAAACAACTATATGGATGGAAAACCTAGGAAAGAGGTCAGGAAATACATAGGTAAGCATCACCAACAGAATAGAGAGATAGAAAAGAGAATCTAAAGTGTAGAAGACACTGAAGAAGATATTGACACAATGGTCAAAAAATTTCTTTTTATTTTTTGTCAATTTTTATTAGATATTTTTCTTTATTTATATTTCAAATGTTTGTATCCCTTTGACTTCCTTTCGTTGTCTAATTATCTGGCTAGGACTTCAAGTACTATATTTAGTAGATAGAGAGAGAGTGAGCAGCTTTTACTAGATCCTGATTTTAGTGGGATTGCTTCAACTTTCTCTACATTTAGTTTGATGTTGGTTACTAGTGTAATGTATATTGCTTTTACTATGTATAGCTATAGGTCTTGAATTCCTGATCTTTCCAAGACTTTTACCTTGAAGGGGTGTTGAGTTTTGTCAAATGCTTTCTCAGCATCTAGTGAGATGATCATGTGGATTTTTCTTTGAGTTTGTTTATATAGTAGATTATGTTGATGGATTTCCCCATACTGAACCATCCCCATATTCCTGGGATAAAGCCTACTATATCATGATGAATGATTGTTTTGATGTAAGAGAGAATGGTCAGAAGTTCTCTTTCTTTGTGGGATCTTTATGTGGTTTTGGCATCAGTGTAACTGTAGCTTCATAGAATGAATAGGGTAGTGTTTCTTCTGTTTCTATTTTGTGGAATAGTTTGAAGAATATTGGTATTAGCTCTTCTTTGAGTATCTGATAGAATTCTGCACTGGGCTGTTTTAGGTGGTGAGACTTATAATAACTGCTGCTATTTTTTAGGGGTTATGGCACTGTTTAGATGGTTTATCTGATCCTAATTTAACTTGTTACCTGATATCTGTCTTGAAAATTGTCCTTTTCATCTAGATTTTCGAATTTTGTTGAATATAAGCTTTTGTAGTAGGATCTGATGAATTTTTGATTCTCCTAAATTTCTGTTGTTATTTCTACCTTTTCAGTTCTGACTTCATTAATTTGAATACTGTTACTGTGCCCTCTGAGTGACCTGGCTAAGGGTTTATCTGTCTTGTTAATTTTCTCAAAAAACCCAGTTCCTCCTTTTGCTGATTTTTCCTATAGTTCTTTTTGTTTCTACTTAGATGATTTCAGCACTAAGTTTGATTAATTCCTACCATCTACTCCTCTTGGGTATATTTGCTTCTCTTTGTTCTAGAGCTTTCAGGTGTGCAGTCAAGCTGCTAGAGTATGCTCTCTCCACTATCTTTTTGTAGGTACTCAGAATTATGAGTATTCCTCTTAGTACTGCTTTAATTGTGTCCCATAAGTTTTGGTATGAGATGCCTTAATTTTTATTGAATTCTAAAAAGTCTTTAATTTCTTTCTTTATTTCTTCCTCATCAAGTTATCATTGAGTAGAGCATTGTTCAGTCTCCATGAGCTCTAAGATCAAGAATTGACAAATGGGACCTCATAAAATTGCAAAGTTTCTGTAAGGCAAAGGACACTGTCAATAGGACAAAATGACAACCAACAGATTGGGAAAAGATCTTTACCAATTCCACATCTGATAGAGGGTTAATATCCAGTATATACAAAGAACTCAGGAAATTACACTTCAGACAACCAAATAATCCTATTAAAAATGAGGTACAGAGCTAAACAAAGAATTTTCAACTGAGGAATATCAAATGGCCGAGAAGCACCTAAAGAAATGTTGAACATCCTTAGTCATCAGGGAAATGCAAATCAAAACAACCCTGAGATTCCACCTCATACCAGTCAGAATGGCTAAGATCCGAACTTCAGGTGATAGCAGATGCTGATGAGGATGTGGAGAAAGAGGAACACTCCTCCATTGTTGGTGGGATTGAAAGCTGGTGCAACCTTACTCTGGAAATCAGTCTGTCAGTTCCTCAGAAAATTGGACATAGCATTACCTGAGGACTCAGCTATACCACTCCTGGGCATATACCCGGAAGATGCTCCAACCTATAACAATGACATTGCTCCACCATGTTTATAGCATCCTTATTTATTATAGCCAGAAGCTGGGAAGAACCCAGATGTCCTTCAAGAGAGGAATGGATACAGAAAATGTACATTTACACAATGGAGTATTACTCAGGTATTAAAAACAATGAATTTCAGAAATTCTTAGGTAAATAGATGGAACTAGAAAATATCATCCTGAATGAGGTAACCCAATCACAAAAAACCCACACATGGTATTCACTCACTGATAATTGGGATAGTAGCCCAGAAGCATGCAATACCCAAGATGCAAATCACAGACCACATGAAGCTCATGAAGAAGAAAGACTAAAGGGTGAATACATTAGTCCTTCTTAGAAGGAGTAACAAAATACATAAGAGAGCAAATATGGAGACAAAGTGTGGGATAGAAACTGAAGGAAGGGCCTTCTGGAGACTGTTACACCTGAGTATACATCCCATGTGCCTTCACCAAAGGTAGACGCTGATGTGGATGTCAGGAAGTGCATGCTGACAGGAGTTTGATAAAGCTGTCTCCTTAGAGGTCTGCCAGAGTCTGACATATTCAGAGGCAGATGCTCACAGCTAACCATTGAACTGATCATGGGGTTTTCAGTGTAGGAGTTAGAGAGAAGACTGTAGGAGCTGGAAGGGTTTGTGGCCCCATGAGGAGAGCAATAATACCAACCAACCAGAGCTCCCAGGGTCTACACCACTAGCCTGGGAGCACATAGAGAGGGACCCATGGCTACAGCTGTATATGTAGGGGAGGATAGCCTTGTTGGACATAGGTAGGAGAGGAAATATTTGGTCCCATGAAGGCTGGAAGCCCAGTGTGGGGGAATTTGAGGATGAGGAATTGGGAGTGGGCAGGTAGGTGGGGGCACATACTCATAGAAGCAGGAGGGGGGATAGGATAAGGGGTTCCTGGGCAGGAGTGAAATGGGGTAAGGGATAGCATCTAAAATGTAAATAAAATACCCAATTTAAAAAAAAACTATGCATATAAAAAAAGAGAAATAGTGATAGCTGCATTAAAGTGTTAGAAGGAACATGAAAAAAAAGAAAGAAAGAAAAAAAAGAAAGAAAGCAGCACAGAAAGAGAAGGCAGTTTTAACTTTTTAAAACTGGAACAGTTTTACAGAGATAGGTTGGAGAGATAACTACTCATTAGGTGAAGAGAAAAAATTCCAGAGAATGAGAAAGTCAGAGAAGATTAGGATCAATTGCCAGAGTTAGTTTGAGGTCAAGCAGAGCAATTCAATGAGAACCTGATAGAAGACAGATTCAAAGCAGTCAGCTAGGAGAGCTGATTGAGCAAAAAATAAAATAAAATAAAACACAAATAAAAAACAAATAAATATAAAAAATACATAAATTAATAAATAAGTTAAACTAGCCAGCCAGATTTCAGAAAGCACTAGAAAGTGTGAGTTTAATAGCCTCCAAGAAAACAATTAAATCAGGTGAATACACTTTACTTTCACAATGTGTTTAAACAATGTTAAGAACTTTAATAGTCTTAATTAAATATTGCCTAGATTCTGGCCTAAAATGTGGTAGTCAAGGTATTTAGTAATCAAATTACATGAGGATAAGTAAATTAAGTCAACTTAATATTAGTTTCTTGTTAGGAATAGAATGTTTTTCCCATATGGTAAATGTAAATTAAATAAAGAGTATATTTCAGAAGTTATAAAGTGAAGACATGAAAAATAATTTCTGTATACTGAAATATCACACAAACAGAGATAAATAGGACTAATAAAGGCAAGTAAAAAAAAATAAAAATTGGAAAAAAATTTAAACTAGTAAGATGAAATATATACAAACATGAGTAATGACTGTATGTAAATGTGTAGATTGGCATGTTAGGGCAGAAATATTTCCCAGACCCTATTAAATCGCATTATGTATGCCACCTTAAGACAGAGCCTTACTATGCAGTTCTGGCTAAAGTAGAACTCTGGAGGAGCACAAAATTGTCTTAAAACTCATGTCAATCCTCCTGTCTCGGTCTCCTGAGTAATGAATGTTTACAGACATATGTCACTATGACAGACTTCCATTTCCACTTTCGTATCCAGACTTTATCATAAGTGTGTACATATTTGGTAAAGTAACAGAATAATAAGAAGGAATTATTTATAAAAATACACAGATTCAATTGCCCATATAATTCAAGCTGCATCTGGTAAGGATAAAATTAATTCAACA
Organism: Rhabdomys dilectus; assembly: GCA_019844195.1. Lineage (NCBI taxonomy): Eukaryota > Metazoa > Chordata > Mammalia > Rodentia > Muridae > Rhabdomys > Rhabdomys dilectus. The sequence goes on from JADRCG010008334.1 coordinate 51,950, forward strand.
TATCAAAGACAAGGACAACATATTACATCCTGTAGAATTTTCCACTTTATGCATTACAGTAATCCTAGTGAGTACCTATTAACATCAAGTATTATGCATGTCTTCTAAATTTCCAGTGGGCATAATTAAACATTGAGAAGTATTTGCAAGTCTTCATAATAACAGTGATTTTAATATTGATTAGGATAATATTAATAGGTTTACTCTTTTAGCACAGTGATACAGTTAAATGAAAAGCAATCCAGTATTTATTACATATCATTATCTAATGCCATTATATTATGTTGTAGTTATCATGATAAGTAAAAGAAATCATTAATATGTGACCACTGAGTAGTGTTGGCTTGACCTTCACATTCAGAGCTACAGACTAGACATCTTTCAAAAAGTACCCTTGAGACTGTTTCCCTTGAGTTTCCTTTTCTTTCTGCATAAAGTACCTCAGGCAGTGAATTTTTCAAAGCTACATTGGGTTAAAGCTTCATGGGAAAGATAAGGTCTTTCAACATCTACTGTTTTATTTCATTTATAGGTCAAAGAAGAGTCACTTTAAAGGAAACATGACATTCCAGAAATATTTGAATCCTGAGAAGTAAGTGCTACTAATAGCACACACACACACACACACACACACACACACACACACACACACACACACACACACATTTTT
>JADRCG010008334.1:58456-71033 GCA_019844195.1 Rhabdomys dilectus
GTCATGGCCTGGGTACTGGGATTCTGGCACTCCATTGCTTTGCTACTCATGGTGCTCAGTCTGCCATTCTGTGGTCCCAACCACATCAATCACTACTTATGTGACATCAAGCCTCTTTTGAAGCTGGTCTGTAAAGATATTCATGTTGTTAGTATCTTAACAATTGCCAACTCAGGGATGGTGGTTGTTGCTATTTTTATTGTACTTCTCGTTTCTTACATACTCATTTTGTATTCTCTGAGGACAAGGTCATCTGCAGGGCAACGTAAGGCACTCTCCACCTGTAGCTCACACATTATGGTGGTAGTTTTGTTTTTTGGGCCCTGTATTTATACTTATATTTTACCTGCAGGAAGTAAGAACAAGGATAAGGAAATTTCTGTATTTTACACTGTGATTGCCCCCATGCTGAATCCCCTCATCTACACTCTGAGAAATAGTGAGATGAAAAGTGCCATGCACAAGGTGTGGTCTTGGCTGTCACATTTAGAGTTGAAATAAGTGAAGCAATCTTGTGATTCTGCTCAGATGTTCCTAGGTCAGCTACTATTTGACAGGTCACAGAAAGTTTAAATTATGTGAGAAGTCATGAGGCAAAGGAACAACTGAATGGTTTATCTAATCTTCATAGCACAAGTTCATCCAGAGGTGATCAGGCAGATGTAAAGGCTGCAAGAATTGCCTTGGTTTGGTAGAGGACATGGTTAGGATTGGGAAAGCTTAGGTTCCTTTCCCTGCCACCCCAACACAAACCCATACTCAGTCACCCATTACTCACACACACAGACACACAGACACACCACACTGAAAATGAAGTAAATCTCTAACCACTTCAATGTTCTGTTTCAAAATTATAATTACAAGTAACCTGGCTATTTGTAGGAATTTAATTCAATTTTCTCACTCATTGGTTTTAATGTTTATTTTTCTAATGTTTCCTTTGTCATATATTTATTAGCATGATACTGGATTATGAAATGGCATTTTCATACGTCTACATAATATAAGCTAAACATGTTAAGCTCCCAAATTTTCTTCCCTTTCTTTTCACATCACTTGCAGGGAAGATTTAGATTTAAATCTGTATACCCAGAACTCAGTATGTTTGAGTAGGTATTGTGTTAATGATTATTGGCTTTTGAATGTGAGAAATTCAGGGGAATATTACCTTTGTAAATCTTCCTGTCTATGCTTTATTAGTTTGCAATAGTCATATGAATATATTTTTGGTTCATATGAAGTCATATAGTATTTCACAGCTGGAAGATCACTCGGTTAACGCAAAAAAATTTTAAGACAGAATGTTTCTTGATACATTTTCATGATATGTGCTTTTCTCTCTCATCTCCTGTCTTTCTTCTTATGATTTCTTTTATGTGAAGGAATAGTAAAGTCTCTCCCAGATCCAGTTCATTTTTCCTTAATCTGCCTTGCCTACCTTGCTTTTGTTACTGTGGTTAAAATCCACACCTCATATATACCTCCATACTTAGTTTTGCCTTCTAGAGAATGATTCTGTTGACATATCAAGAAGCCAAAACCAACCAATCAAACAATCAACTAATGAAACAAGCAACTAAACAACAACAACAACAACAAAACAACAGAAAACACGAATTCCCTCAATTTCCAATGCTGCTAATCCTGAAGATTTTTACTGTTTTCAAAAAATCTTGTATTTGATAGCAATTTATTGTAAAAAATTAAATTTTCATAGTTAAATTGAGCAAGATTATGAGTATAATATACATATATCACAAAATTAAATGCATAATTTTTGCACCTTATTTTTTAGAATTGACTCATAAAAACAAGAATGCATAGGTTTGTGCTAGGTTCTCTGCATATATATCATGGCTGTTAGATTTGTGTTTTATTTGGGCTCCTAACAGTGTGTGTTGGGGTATCTCTGACTCTTTCATCAGCTCTTGGGATACATTTTCTCCTTCTTGTTGCCTCATCCAACTTTGATATGAGGGTTTGTGCCTAGTCTTATTGTATCTCCTCATGCCATGTTCTATGGATATCCATGGGATGGTTGCTTTGTTTTCTTAAGAGAAATAGAAGAGACATGAAATGAGGGAAAAACTGAAGTCAAGATGTATTTAAAACAAGAAGTAAATAATGAAAAAACTCAAATCCAACCAAAACTAAATTAAGAAAAAGTAAATGCTAAATAAACACACCAAGTAATACTCAAATACATTTTGACTTTATATGTTTATGTTTGTTCTTTTTTACTTAGGAATTTTAAGTACACTCAACAATATCATTTAATTATAATTTCAACTTTCATTTGTCTTTACATCATCATACTTACTGTGCTTCTAATTATAGATTATTTTTATGTCACCTAAAGTCATATATTATGAGAAAAAATTTTAGAAAAATGAAAATCTGCAAATATCGCCATTTGCCCATCAAGGACAGAATGGAATCTCGCCTTTGCAAATCCTTCATATAATCTTATGTGTTTATTTTTTGCACTAACAAGACATTGCTGCTGTACTTAGGGTTTTTCTTATATAGTATTTAATGTTGCTACAATATTCTTTCTAAGCTCAGTTGTTTTTACATTTTTTTGTTTAATTTTGTATATTTCTGTTTACCAAGGCTTTTGTATTTTCTCAATTAGAATTTCCTAATTTGTTCTGTACATAATTCCCTCTGAGGTATTCTTCTCTTAGAATCATGTCGGAATAGAAATGGGAGATAATATTAAAGCCAACACACTTTATAAATCATCTAAATCATTCCTTCAAGCACGCACCTGATTAAAAGTCTATAGTATTAATGAAAAATATTTGCCCCTTCTAAAATAAAATGAGTTCTGTCATTATTTATGCATATGTTTTTGTTTGATACAGCATAGCATCTTTTCTTGGAACAGTTGGATTTTACATGGTAAACACTAGTCTATAGACATGTACTTGCTTGTGTGTACATTAGTATGATGAATGTTTTTGTACTTGCAATATTTAATGATTGAGAAAATTATTCACCAGAAGTTTCTACATCAAAATGACTTTTTCAGGAAAAAAAAAACATGATTAATCATGCTACGATTTGTTTTTTCTAAGATATGCAACTTGAGGGGAAATATGATGTTATAATATTAGATGTGAAAATAATATTGAGCTGGGATTAATTTTCTACTTTTATGTATTCTAAATAAAATTTAACTTTTGATAAATTAATTTGCAGTGTTGATTTATTTCTTTATGATATGGCTCCTACAATTCTTGGCAAAATTGTTTTTTTTTTTCTCATTTTTGTCAATCATTTTCTTTTTTTCATAGTAAGACATATCTATGATAGCCAATATTTATATTCTGACCCAAATTTTGTTATCCAGTATTCTGTGCTTTTCCTTTGCTCTTAAATTTTTTTCTAAACCTCTTCCAAGGTATTCCTTGAGCCCTAGAACAGTTTATAAGTTTATGAACCTTTCATAACTCTTAGCTTCCATGCTATAGTAAGATTCATATATTTCAGTCTTTCAATTATGTCTGATTCTCTGTTTGCACTGCCACATATAATCTAAAGAAACATTCCTCTGTGAACAAGGCAATTGGCAACAGTTGTCAATGGACATGAACAGAGATGTTTAGAAGATATTTGACATACTTACCACATGTATTTAACAAAGCAATAGAAGTTGACTCTTAGCAAAGACTTAATGACAGCTCCACATAAGTTTATTACTTACATATTTTTGTTCTGGCACACAGTAGTAAACTCAGATTCTCTGCTGAAAAGCATGCCTAAATTCTAATTAGAATATAATATTCTTCAACCATAAAAGTTATAATTTTAGTGCACCAGTGGGTGAATGTTGCATTTTATTTGTTGGTATGTAAAAACACATGCAGTCATTAGACACAAATATCTATCACACAACAAATTCAAACTACGTCCTGCAAACATAATGATCATAATCCTAAGAATGGCCATTTAAGAAGTAAACACTTGCTTGGGTTTTTTTTTTTTTTTTGCCTATTTATGTTTATTGTCTTGCTTGTCACTTGAATATTTGCATCTACTGTATTGCTAGTTCCTCAACCTAGAGCTGACCTTAATGCTTGCATATAGTTAAAATGGTATAAAACAGAAAGGAGGAGGGGGGATGGTATGGGGGTTTCTGGTGAAGGATGGGTTAAGGGGATGACATCTGAAAGGTAAATAAATAAACTAGCCAATAAAAAAGAATAATTAAAATAAAATAATATTAATACAAAGAAGTATACCCTTAAGCATATATAGTCTAATGTCATGGATTAAAGAAAAATCATAGTACACATATAGGTGGTGGTCATTTCTAGCTCAGAGATGTGGAACACATCTATAAAATAATCAAGTGTGTACAGAAATGCCCCTGAATATGCTCAGTTTACATCATGTAGTTTTAGCTTGAAATTAAGATAAAAAATATCATCAAGATACATTATTAACAGAACTGTGGACATCGGAGATTTGAGCAGTTCTGCTCAGCTTGTTTGATGAGTAGGTACACCAAGGCTGTGTATTCTGCAATATACAATTCTCAAAACAAATTTTAGTATCAAGCTAATTTATTTTTATTTTTATTTTTTTTCTGTTCTTTCTTTCTTTTTTTATTTAAATTTTTTTTAGATTTTTTTAAATTGGGTATTATATTTACATTTCAGATTTTATTCCCTTACCTCACTTCCTCCCACCACCCAGAGGAAGAGAAGGAGTAAAAAGAGGAGGAGAAGAAGGACAGGAGAAGCTAGGTGATGAGAGAAAGAGAGAGAAAGAGGGGAGGGGACATGAAGGCAGATGTTCATGTGTCTCCACTAGTCAAAGATAGTTGATATATCTAGGTTGGGTATTGGGTTACACTTCTGACTGAGCATTACCAAACTTATAAAGCCTTTGACTAACATTTTAAAAAATTGTATAAAAGCAAAAAGGAAAAGGGGGCATGGAATAGGGGTTTTCTAGGGAGGGAAAATGGGGAAAGGGGATGAATCTGGAATGGAAATAAAATATCCAATAAAAAAATAAAACTCTGAAATTACATAGAAAAAAAAGAGCTGTGTCACTGAAGGTGCCTGCTTTGCTTAGTCACTAACACTATAAGTAATCTAAAAGAAAACCTGAATATAAGGTTTGAATTTCATTAAGCTCATAATCATAGTTCTTATTTGCTCTGAGGAAACTCTCAAAACTCAAGGACAATAGATGCCCCACCCTTAATCATGTCATCATAACATAAACAAAATTTATAAGCATATTGTCCACATGTTGACAACGTTCATCGTGAATTTTAATAGTTGTATCAAAATTTTCAGTTCCCAGCTATGAAAGACTTCCAACAAACACCAAGGTGGGCAGTTCTTTACCTTCCTTTCCTCCTTAATTTTCCCCAACTTTCTATTTTATCTCAGAAATTAGCAACTTATCCCTTTCATTTTCTATTTTCATGAACATTTATTAACTTTGATCAATCTAGCATATTTTACATATAGCATCTAACTTTCCTTCACTGACTGCAATACTCATATGTCCTGAAGGTTATCTCTGAGTGCTGTTACCTCATTATGTTTACTGTGAATGCTTTAGCACATCACAAACATGATTTACATGTGGTTCTTACTCCCTCAGAATCATCACCTACTTTCTTTGAAAAATAACACCCTATTATGGGGATCAGCAGTCCTGACAAGTGTCCCTTTTTGCCCCATGGCAAATGCTATGTTTTCCTGAGAAGGTATAGCAGAGTGTTTTGTTAAGTATATCTATACATACAGATACCTATAGGCACAAATACACACAAAGTACACAAGGAACATACATTTTTATCTCTTTCTGTCTCTCTGTTTCTGTCACTCTCAGTCTGTGTGTGTGTGTGTGTGTGTGTGTGTGTGTGTGTGTGTGTGAGCAAGAGAGTCAGCTTATTATCATGCTTAGCATAATCTGATAAACCAGCCTGTCTCCTTCCTTCTTAGGGTTAAAAAACATCATACAGGCAAGAAAAACTGTAGATTCATTCTTGTTTATGACTGAGTCTGATTCTTGGGCTCATCCTCACCTGTACCTTAACTATAGATGATTTTGTCCTGCCAGTTCCAGGAAAAGCAACCATGGCTTGTTTCCAAAAGGTTATTATGATGAACAGTTGTTATGACTACTTGTTGTTATGACTACATTTTTTTTTTTTTTGGTTTTCTGAGACAGTGTTTCTCTGTGTAGTCCTGGCTGTCCTGGAACTCACTCTGTAGATCAGGCTGGCCTCGAACTCAGAAATCCTCCTGCCTCTGCCTCTCAAGTGCTGGGATTAAAGGCATGCACCACCACCGCCCAGCGTTATGACTACATAAATGTCAGCCTTAAAACCATGTCTTTGTTTCACAAGAGGTTGTTATGTCCAACTTGTAAGTTTCTGCATTTCTAAGCCTATCTATTTGCCTGTCAAATTCTCCATTTGGATAAAACTTCTACAGCTGAGCTATAAAACATTGTCTTCCTTACATCCAATGCCACTTTTTTGAACCCTAATTTTACAGGGTTAATATACATGTACAAGAATAAAAATGTTTGCTTTAACTAATTTGTTTATGATGATTGGGGTTGATAGTCTTTTGCTATATACCTTTGGAATTAACATGGCATCCTTCTTTACTGTTTAGTAAATATTGTTAGAGCAAGTTCAATGAGCTATGAACATAAAACACCATCTGCTTCATGACCATTTCTCTCATAATTTATACCTAAGTTTTTTCAGAAAGTAGCCAACCAGCACACACAAGCATGGATAGCTTTTATCTCTATCTCAATGATAAACAAGCTTATTACTAATACCAAGAATTGGATACCACCATACATAATGCTTATTTCATTGTCATGGCTGCAAGCCAAGCACACATCAAATCATTACAGCAACTTTTGTCTTAATAGTGATCTGGTTATCATCTACACATAGCTATAGACTAATTGTTCCTCGACATAATGTAGCATAATTTTATAGTTTTGGTCTGTCTTATATGAAATGTCATTTTGCATATAATGCAAAATGGCTAGCAAAATGGCTGAAATTATGAAAGTATATAAAATGTGATAATGAGAAATTAGTACATGAAGAGGTTAAAGATGAATTGTAATCCAGCAACATAGGTATTCTGACAAAGGAACATTCTGAAGACTTTGTGGGCCTATGTGAACTTGCTGGTAAGCTGGCATGCTCTGAATTATACAATGAACTTTCCAGATTACAGACGTAACCTGAATACATGTTTTTGATCCCTAACAATGAAATGACGTTTAGTTTGTAGAAGGAAGCAACCAAGTTTGAAAGTGATACGTAATTAAGGGGCAAACAAAGTGATGAATTAGAGAAAAAATTGGCAGAAAGAGTCAGAGAGAAGGGACATACTCTACTTTCATGTGAACAACACATAAAGCATGAGTTACTTAAGATCTGTGTAGGAAAAATGGGTGCAGAACCATTTTACACAGATAGGTAACAGAGAGAATGAGCTAGACACAGGTGACAACAGAACAAGCCAGAAAATGAGAGGAAGCTAGAAGACTGAAATATATTGTCAAAGTTAGTATGAGTCCAAGCATAGAAATTCAGTGAGAAGCGGAGTGGTCTGACTGAATCATTCAGGTAGGAGGATTTGATTGAACAATGGCTAGAAGGTTCCAGGCTTGTGCCTAAAGATAGTTAGAAAACAAAAAAAGAATCCTCAGGGCTCTGAACAAGCTAACTATTAACACAGCTTTAGTGTAGCTCTCATCACATCCTACAATCTAAAAAAATAAAGTGTATTTTTCAGGATGATATTTTAAGAAAATAGTATTTTTTTTAAATATGTCTTTCTACTGAAATTGCTAGCTAGCTAGTTTTAATGTCTTTAAAGTGAAATTTTAACAGGTATCCAGTTAAAAATTGGTGGATTTAAAAGTTAGTGAGGCTGTACATCTACTGCTCTATTGAAGATTATTCTGTGTGTTCTTGCTAACAGTTTAATTTTAGAGAAAGTAACAAATAATCACTACTCAAATTTTGAAAAAACATGGTTAATCAGCAATAATCTGCTTTACAAATTGATCAATATATTTATATTAATTTTTGGAAAAGACTCCAGGGAAATTTAGTGGACAGGTGTCTAAAGACCTTCTATGAAAAGGTGAAAAAGTCTATTTTACAATCTTGGCAGAACAGTATGATTTCAGAAGCAGAAATGAAACACGATGCACATGAAAACATATTAATATGGGAGGATTGATTGTCTTCTGGATGAGATAGGCATTTAAACACTCCAGACCCCTTGATTGATATAGTTGCTTACAGACCCTCACTGTAAAGTTGGCCTGCTTTCTGCCTTCCAACTCAGAAATCTTTTATTTTTCTTCTCTTTCTAGTTCCTTTTTCCAGACAATGATCCAAATCTTAAGCTCTGTGCCCTGACATTTGGTCATTGTCTAAGAAGACAACCATTGCATCTTCAGCTCTTTAAAAATTTCATTACTGAGTCTGTATTCTCTTGATTTATAATTTACTAAGCCTAATTTTCTCTACCTATTCCTCCTACAAGAAGGTAGAGATATCTCTAGCTTGTTTATTCTATTGATTTTTTTTCTTCCTCCAATGTTAAGACTCTATTCACCTTGTATCTCTTAGTCATTTTTAGATTCCATTTTTTTCCTGTAAAACTACATAAACTTGAAAGAGGAAGAAACTGTTTCCAGTGACATGAGTTATTAAAGCAAACAAAAATGATTTGTTTTTTAATGTGACATTCAGAGCTCTGTATTCATACAAATCCTAAGAAAAATTAACATTTATGGGATATTAAAAGTTTATCTTCTATGGACTGCAGGGCAGACTTCTGTTTTCATCATTCAACACATCCCTCCCTAGTAATATTTACAAATATCTTAAAAGTTCCCTATGTGAGGTATGGTATCTTCCTCCTTCCCATTCTCCCATCCTCAAAATAAGGAGGCTTATTTAGGGAAATTCATGGAAGAAGTGATTCATGGCCCAAATTCTCTTTTACTGATTACATGTTATCTTTTTTTCCCTTTTATGCTCTGTCAACTTCAATACCTAGTCATACATTTCTGGTGTTCTTCTCTAGCAGCTTTCATAAAAATAACAACATCTTTGTATCCTATCTCTTGTTGATATACTGAGCACATTTAATGTTGACTAAGATTAAACAGATACTGCAAGTTAGGTACATTAATGCGTCTGGAATATTTTTGATTAGCTGAAAAGGGAAACTCTATGCAATAATGATGCCTTGTACCACTATGTGTTAACATATTCCCTATGGAGGCCAGAAAGAGATTTTTCTGGTAGCATCCTATGGGAAACCTGCTGTCAAAAAGTAAGTTCAGATAAGACTCACATAGCCAGTCCTTTAACAGGTGAGAAATATTATTTCCACATTTGTGAGTTCAGAGATGTATTATCATAGATTTAGTAAATATGTATATTTTGATATGTTCTTATATACTGTGTGAGTATATTATTAGAATACTTTACTAGTACTTGAAAAGAGGTTAAATTTAATCACACAGTATACTTTTAAAGGTTTACTGTTATTATAAATATGAAATAGTATCATTGGAAAAAAGAAATTCTCTAAAATAAGTAAATTTTTTTATAAGAAATGGGTATGTAAAAGGCCATTGTTTTGTGTTAAAAATGATGCATTTGTTATATTACAGTTTATAATTATTTCAAGAGGAATTAAACTATGGATACATTCCCCAATTGTTAAGTTGCTAAATGAGATCAGGCTGAGCACTCAAAACTTAAAACTTATTATGTTTACCTAAAATTAGGAGAAAAGTGTAATAGGGAATAATAACCTTGATAAAACTTCTGGGATGTATCAGGTTTTTGACAAGCAAGATGAATATTTGAGCAGACTAGTGTATATTATAGTATAGGTTGATCATTCTTTAAATGCTTCTAAAATGATGTTACAAAGCTTTTACTTACAATTGACATGAACTTGAAATTTACTTTAAAAACTTGGCAAACTACTTCCCAGATAATATTCAGGCCAACCATCATGTTAATTATTCTTCAAATGTATGTAATAAAGTTGAAGGAAAACTAACATTCATGGGGGTGGTGGTGCTGATATGTTCTTAATTAGTTACTTATTCACAAACTTTAGGTACCATCTTATCTACCATAACCCCTTCACAAAGTATCTGCTTTTGTCTTATAAGAGTCAGAAAGAATAAATAATATTTTTTCACAATTGAGAAGACTAGATAAATATAGTAGACCTTAAATATACTGAACAGTGTCAATTTCTGTTTTTCTGCCCACCTGTTTCCCACTGCTTCTTTGTTTGAGACAGCATGAATTATAAAATTAACTTAGCTTGAGAGACTTTAGAAGGATATATTATTTACATTTTAATTTAAAGTTTTATGGGCTAGAGAGATTGGGGCAGCTAGTCAGTATTCCAAGAATATGGTAAGCTATGAATAGAAGTAAAGTTTAGTGGGGGAGTCTCTGAAAGAAACAGTTAGTGTTAGTGAATTCAAGGCAGGTAATTCTTTAAGATAGCATCCAGAAGAAGCAAATTCTTCCCACCACCATCTCTTCCAATCAATATAGACCCATGGAAGGAACCACAAGACATTCATTTTCACCCTCCTCTATTCTCTGCCTCTTTTAGTTTGCTATTATTCAGTTCATCGTCTTCACCTCCAATACCTGTGTTTATTACTTTTTAATCAATATTGCTAACTTAAAGTTGCACTATCCTGGTTGAACAGTTGAGGTAAGTACCGTTGTTTGTAGAAGATACACTGTATTCTAGTGGTATTTGTCTTAAGGACATTAATATATATCTTAATACTGGATGAATACTTAGTGGATTATATTTATTAGTACTCATGGAGAGGTATAGGGACAATGATGGTTCTTAGACATAGAAAGTAAAAATAAAAATATAAAAATAAGACATTAAAATACACAAAACAACAACAATAAAATTGAAAACCAAACATACAAAAAAAAACTTCAAAGAGATGATAAAAAAAATATTGTATACTTAATATTCTCTTTTTGTTCCTCATGCAGTCAAATCTCAGTTTGTAATGTCAAGATAGTCATTCTCATGAAATCTCATGACTCACAACATCTCATGTTATTTAATGCTGTGCAAAGCAAAGGGTCTTTCATTCAGAATAATTTAGGAAATTCATTAAGATATATTGATGAATGCCAGTTTTATTTCTACTTCAGTTTGGATTTTTTTCTTTTTTTAAACTATGAATGTAGTTGTGATCTAATGACCATGAGAAATAAAAATCCATAACAAATAAATTATGGGAAAATACCTTTACAATCTGAATGACATTAACAATATTGGATGAGTATCATTGCATTCAAAATGCAATATAGAATGTTTCAGTAGAAAAGATTTTTAAAAAATTGAAAAAAATATTTTTTTACATTATTTGAAAGATTACCAGGTTCTCAGGAAAATTGTTAACATATGTGATATTTTATAAAAAGAAAGTATGAACTACAACATGAAAAATCAGTTATCAATACTGTGTTTTCTTCTGTGTTCTATTGACAGTGGTAATACATTGCAACTAATGTTATGGTATTTTATTGACACCCAAAGCTAAATTACTTGATTAGACATCTTCATAATTTTTGTAAATATTGGAACAGAGTTCTGAAGAGATAGCTCAGCAGTTAATAGCATTTACTGCTCTTAAAGAGAACCTGAGATTCCCAACAACTACACTGTGGCTCACAGCCATCTTAAAGCCTGTTTACTGGGGAGCCAATGCCTTCTTTTGAACCTCTCAGGAACTAGCATCATACATGGTGTACATAAAAAAACTACAAGTAAGCATTCATACTTCTCAGGAATCAGTTACACATAAAATGTACATAGACATATCCAGGTTAAGTGCTCATATACCTGTAACAAATAAGTTTAAATGCATTTATGATGGTAGAAAAAAATGTATCTTTCAAATTTGAATATCGTTTCCAATAATAAGATTAAAGATATACACAAAAGGCATTTTGTATCTCTTTTGGTTTTCAGACTCAGCCTTAGACCATTTCACAGCTCTTATCACAATGTACTGCAGGCATATCAGGGATTTGAAAGAGTACAGTGAATAAGTGGACCTATCCAGAATAAATTTATATGTGTTATATTAAATATATCCAGAATATATTTAAATGTATTACAATTAACTTGATATAATTATTTTTATGTAGTGTCCCTATATGGTGGTGATATTTTCATAAGCAAATTGTAGAATGTGTTGGCTTTGAAAATATGATATAAAATTTTCCCCATTAATAAATGACATTATAAAGGGGTAAAATTTCATGCTTAAATATGACTATAAGATTTTTCAGATCTGATAATAGTTTAATTAAAAAAATTAATTTTAGACCCCCTTCTCTAGCACCATATCAAACTTGGTGTTTTGAAATGTTCTTGTGACCTGCCTGAGAGTGTGAGTTTAAATGTCTGAATTATATGGAGAGAGAGAGAATATATATATATATATATATATATATATATATATATATATATAT